>JAMPIV010005667.1:27500-217500 GCA_024509875.1 Oreohelix idahoensis
CCCCCCCCCCCCCCCCCCCCCCCCCCCCCCCCCCCCCCCCCCCCCCCCCCCCCCCCCCCCCCCCCCCCCCCCCCCCCCCCCCCCCCCCCCCCCCCCCCCCCCCCCCCCCCCCCCCCCCCCCCCCCCCCCCCCCCCCCCCCCCCCCCCCCCCCCCCCCCCCCCCCCCCCCCCCCCCCCCCCCCCCCCCCCCCCCCCCCCCCCCCCCCCCCCCCCCCCCCCCCCCCCCCCCCCCCCCCCCCCCCCCCCCCCCCCCCCCCCCCCCCCCCCCCCCCCCCCCCCCCCCCCCCCCCCCCCCCCCCCCCCCCCCCCCCCCCCCCCCCCCCCCCCCCCCCCCCCCCTTATTGTAATGAAGTTGATGCGGTTGCAATCTACATTATACGAGGTCTCAGTAAGTACAAATTCGCGTTTTCATTCGCACCCACACTGAGTGTAGTATCATACGCTCGCACTACTTAGGCTAACAACATGGGTATACTGTATCGATGGGACATTGTATTAAACAAAGAAGTTTTAAGTCATCACATGGGAGCAACCGGATTGCCTCAATTTGTAAAACAAACCTTCGGGGCGCCATGGGGTGCTCATGTAAAATAAACAATCAGGACGGGGGGATGGGGGAGGGAGGTTCATGGGGGGTCGCATCAGGTTGTAAAACGAGTGGGGGGTGGGAGGATACCTACCTATCTATCTATCATCATATCTTTTATCTATGTTGGTGGATCTTTTCATATCTACCGACCTATCTATTATCTATGGGCGTATCTATCAAGTGTGGGCAACATCATGTTGTTCTATTCTATCTATCTATCTAACATCTATCTATCCATCATCATCACAACTATCCATCTATCTATGGCTGGATCTTTGCGTGGATAACTATCTATTCTTCTATCTATATCTATCTACATATCTATCTATCAACAGATCCGACCGATACGACAGTAAATGGGGGCGCTGTATCTTCATGAGTCCATTACACACATGGGTTATATAACATAAGGGTACAAAATTCCCATATCAAAAGATTGCAGTTAATCTTGTACAACAAACCTTGGGGATCCTCACAAATCTTTGTACACATCCTTACAGACACCTCGATCATCGTAAACCTACCTTTCTACTTACCTACCATCCCATGGGTATGGGTGGGTATCGGGGCATTTATCTATATCAGCATCATCATGAATCTCCCTACTATCTATTTGTCTATTTATTTATCTATTGGGTGGGTGTGTCATAGTATCTACGGGGATCTATCTATCTAACATCATGTGGTAGTGGGTCTATTTCTATATCTCGTTGGAATGATGTCCACACCAAAAGATAATTTATAAGTGGAAATGGCAACAACTCCATCATCATCAGTTGATAAACTCTTAATACCAGTGACCCTTCCCCTGAGCAAGAGTTTGATAAAGTTCCCTGGTGTTTCTGATTACTGAACTCGCTCGAATCACCAGAGGTTTAGAATACTGTGTTGTTGTGTTGCTCGTGGTTCGAGTATGGAATGTCAACTTGACCTACGCAGTGGTGTGTAGACATAGATGGAGTGTATAATGTGCGAATGATAGGAAGGGTTCGTGGTGTTGACAAATGTTCTTTTCTCACACTCATGGGGATATGGCTGGAAGTCATCGACACCAACGACTGTGTACCTTTTCTAAAGTTTAATTGGACGTACACACTCGACAGCACAGATAGTGACAAATCACAGGTTGGCATAATACATCATGGTACAGTGGATAAATGGTCTTGTAATGTTATGTTACATGGGCACTCATGTAGAATAATAGTATAATGACTGTCAGTAGCCAAGCACTCAGTATTGCCCATATATATATATATATATCAACTGAGTTTACTGACAAAGCACGTCAGATTATAAACAATATCCAAGATGGCTTCTACCTCATCTCGTCAGCGAAGATTCTTTGTCATAATGTTCAGCACAGTTTTTATTTTTTTCATATAATAATATTGAACCGCTAGCAATGGGTTCTCATGTGTAGCAGTGATCTCTGGACTAATCAAGCGATAATACGGGCATCCCTTTTCTCTTCTTGAAAGTCACTACATGTTTTGGTTCCAAGATGGCTTCACTCGTGAGCTGTCACTCACGTTTGGATACAGATAATGAATCTGTCCTAAAGTTAGTCGTTCATAAAACATTTCATTGCTCTGTAGATTTGATCATGAACAATTGACTGCATTCTACAGGATATAGTGCTGCTAGGAATCGAAGTCGTTTTCATCGAGTCAAATATATTCTCTTAGACATTCAAATCGTACCTATCGAAAATGGTGGCTTCGTACGAGAGTTCATAAGAGTGTCTATTATTACCTTGGTATCAGAAATATGATTCTGCCATTCCTTGGCAATACGAATAAACACTGGGGTAAAGCATACACGATAGGTCTAGACGACTATCACTTTCCCCACAAATACTGAGATCACTTTTTCCCGGCGACAAGCCGACATAGAAAACACAGTCCCTATCGGGACGAAGCCAAATCACACCACACTCTAGCGACACATCCGCCGAATAGCCTTTTGACCTCTCTAGAGACAACAGAACATATAGTTCGACTTAGATATGTAAAGATATACAGATATAAGACAGACTCGTCCTACTCAGACAAACAATACACATAAATTCAGGCCATAGATATTCTGAAGCAAGAACAATCTATTACTACCCAAACGAAGAATAAATCGCAGAAAACTGGACTCATCCGCGGAGTTCGATCGAAAGAGCCGACACAACTTTCAAGGGAAGTAACTCAATAATGACTTTTCCTTAAGCACTATTTTGTTTACAAAATATTTGCGAACATAACACAAATCCCAATGCATAACAATGTAACAAATATAAGACTGCACATATCAGTCTTACCACCCCTCCCTGGAAAAAAAAAATGGAACATTTTTTTTTTTTTTTGAAATACATCTAGGAGCAACGTACAATAGCTCACAACGCATGAATAATGCGCAGATGAAAATATCAGGAATACCTATAACGCCTAATATGAGGCTAAGTCGACTTATGGAGCGACTGGTGAGAATGTGTCTCATAAACTGAGAGAAATTATTTCTCTACAAGTATATTTTTCCAGGAAGGTGTCATCAAAGTATAATACAATTCTGGCAATTACACAATGCCTAAAAAAAATTCATATCATCATTTCGTATTAGATATCTTAAATTTATGATTTATGAAGAAAAAATCATCAAAGCACAGCGGTGAATAAACATCAATGAACCGCTATGTAGTGATACAATCATTATAATATTAAATTACAAATGTGTATCTATCATGATATAGAAAAGGAACTACTATAGAACTAGACATATCAAGAAGTCTAAGCCCTAATAGTTATGTGGAATCATGTGGGCATCTTGACAGAATGTCTGCCATCACATTATCTGATCCACGAATAGCTCGCACAGAGAAATGAAAAGGTTGAAGAGCAATTGCATATCGAGTAGACCTCGAGCTCTTCAAATTCTTACTCTGTATAGCAGTAAGAGCTTTTTGGTCGGTTTTTTCTACTATGAAATGTTGCGCCTAGAAGGAATCTCTGTAGTTTGAGGATCGACCAAACCATAGCTAATAGCTCACGGTCTAAAACCGAATAATTCCTTTCTGCCGCATTAAGTTTTCTGGAAATATACATTACAGGATGCAGAGTTTCCAGAGTACTCTAGTGCATTAGTGCCGCTCCAATCCCAGTGGATGAAGCGTCACTACGAAGAACGAATGTCTATCATTTAGTGGGTAGCACACTAAAATAGGTGGTGTTGAAAACAAGTGTTTTAATCTTATCCAGAGAGCATTGGCATTCCTGAGACCAGTGGACCACATTAGGCGAACCTTTCTTTAGAAGTGTTGAAAGAGGTGCCATGATAGAGGATAGATTCTGAATGAATCTGCCATAAAATTGAATAAGACCTAACAGACTTCTCACCTGTTTTTTTGTCTTAGGGATTGAGATGTTAAGTATCTTACTAGTATTATGGTCCTCTGTCTTTAGGAAACCATGACCAACTCGGTGGCCTAGGAAAGAAATTTCGCTAAAACCAATATAGGCTTAGAGGGTTTCGCTGTCAGGTTGTGCTCACGCAAAGTAGACAGCAATTCATCTAACCCTGAATAGTGATCTTCCCAAGTATCGCTGAAAAGACAGATGTCGTCTAGATATGCAATGACATCTGACCGATAAGATAGGATTCGGCGCATCATGCGTACGAATGTAGCTGGTGCGTTCATAAGACCGAAAGGCATAAAATTCCATAGGAACAAACCTCTAGGTGTTGAAAAAGCCGTGAGAGGTTTGGCGCGTTCAGATAAAGGAACTTGCCAATATCCTTTAGACAAATCAAGTTTAGTGAAAAAATGAGATTTGGAGAGTCGAGTAAGTAGCTCTTCCATTAAAGGCATAGGTTCGGCATCGAACTTCGTTACTTGATTCAATTGTCGATAGTCAACGCAAAGACGTATGTTATTGTCTTTTTTACGAACAATAACCATCGGCGAAGAATATGCAGAGGTGGATGGTTCGATTATTTTCAAATCTATCATCTCATCCAACTCTTTCTCGACCTGTGCTTGAAAATGTATAGGTATAGGATAAGGTCTAACCCTAATAGGAGTATGGTCAGTTAGAACAATGTCATGTTCAATGACATGCGTTTGTCCAGGGATGTCAGTGAGTACATCCTGAAATGTTTGCAACATAGTTGAAACTTGTCGCTGTTCTCCTAGAGACAAATCAGGAGAGACAGTAACGTTCTTCCATGATTCACTAGAATGAAGTGGGATCATTGGAAGAGGAAGATTTACATCTGAAAAACTTGTTTCCTCATCCTGTATCACGGACAGTGATGAGTAATGACCATGTTGTACTGGAGAATTGTCCGTTGCTTGGAAAATGGGTTGCAAATAATCCGGACGTTCATGGAATTCAGTAAGCATATTGATGTGGAAGGTTTTATGCTTCCCATCAATATCGACAATATAGTCGACATCGGAAATTTTCGATATTATATCGTACGGACCTTTCCAAGAAATAAGTAATCTATTTTCCCTACAAGGTAGTAATACAAATGCTTTGTCACCAGGACAAAGTTGTCGTAAGCATCTCTTCTTATTGGCAAATTGCCTTGCCTTCTGTTTCGCAAATTCAGAAGAAGAAGTTGCTAATTTGCATGCTTCGATAATCTTTTGTCTCAACGCGATGACATATTCATAGGATGACTTTGTGTCATCGTCAATATTGTCAGATGTTATGAGATCGTGAAGCAACGACATAGGGCCACGCGGACGCGCGCCAAAGACGAGTTCAAAGGGAGAAAATCCCGTATGTTCATTGGGTACCTCTCTGTAAGCGAAGAGGGCCGCAGGTAAAACGCTGTCCCAGTCTTGAGGATGATCCTCAGTTATCTTCCCCAGTAAGTTTTTAAGTGTTCTATTAAGGCGTTCGACCATACCATTAGACATTGGATGGTAGATACTACTTAAAGATCTATCTATCTGCAGAGTAGACATTACTTGAGACATGGTATCTGATATTAGTTGGGTGCCATGGTCTGACAATATTTCTCCGGGGAACCCCAGACGAGAAAATATAAGCCAAAGAGCATCTGCAATATCAGCAGTAGTAATGCTCTTCAGAGGAATAGCCTCTGGCCAACGTGTGCACATATCAACACACGTCAAGATAAACTGATGTCCTCTGGCAGACTTGATCTTAAATGGACCAATTATGTCTATGGCCATTTTTTTGGAACGGCCGAATAGGAATGTCCGCCGCCTGAATGGGTGCAGCATGCCGTGGACCTTTGGATTTAACTTCCTGACATACTTTACAAGATCGACAATAAATCCGTATGTCCTTGTTTACCAATGGCCAAAAGAAAGCCGCAAGGACTCTTGACTTAGTACGGGAAAAACCCATGTGTCCAGCACACTGAGAGTCGTGAGCGTGCTGCAAAATTTTAACTCTCAAATTCTTGGGAACCAGGATTTGAGAATGACTTGACGTAATGGAGTCTTGAACCATACGTACAAGTACGCCATTCTTCTTTGTAATCCACGATTTACGACTTGTGTCTTTATTCGGATCACCTTTAGTTGCAAGAAGGAAGAATTTCTTCAGAGTGGGATCATCTTCTTGCTGTTTTATAAACGAGTCACGAGAAATTACCAAGGGATTATCTTGGTTATGCACTTCATTATCTTCAGTAGATGAAGTTTGAGGCATATTAAGAGCCTGAGCTCTAGTGACTACAGCGTTAGCAATCTGCATGTTTTGCCTTTCCCACGTGGAAATTTGTTGCGGAGTGCATTCCTTGACTCCATGAATGCGACCGATGATGAGGTCAGCGATCGGATTCGGAAGAAGACATGCGTGTACATCTCCTGTAAAGAAAGGAGTAGCAATCCTAATGATAGCAGTAGAGTATTTCTTTAATGTGCCGCCAAATGTTACACATTTGACTACTTGTCCAGTGGCACGGGAAGGATCTACGAGTGACTGCCTAACACCAATTGTGGTGCATCCAGAATCAAATAGCACAGAGACTGGATTGTTATTCACTAAACCCTTATGTAAGACAAGAGAACCTCTTCCATCATGCGCGACTGATGCCGGAAGAGCAGGAAGAGGATGGCCACAGCTTAAAGTAGACACTGTGGTTGGCTCAAATAACGTTTTGCATTGGGGCACTGAGATGCTCTCCCAAAATCAAAAGCGGCACATGCCATATTACTAGCATCATTATTATCTTTACTCTGTTTATAGGCTTCATGGGACTCTTGTTGTACAGAGTTTGCCTGAAAATGTGGTTTATGTCTTTTGTATTGAGATCTACCTCGGTTATTATCACCTCTGTAGTTATTGTTACCTCTATTGTAACCCCTATTTGGGTTTGAGTCATAGTTCCCTTGGTTACCATTATCATATTCATTATAATGAGTATCTCTGTAATTATGATCTTGTTGACTCCAAGACGGATAACCCTGATAGTTTCTATAATTACTTCCTCTACGGAAATTCCTATAATTATGACCACCCCTGTGTCGAGAGCTATCAGCTCGTCTCCAGTTCTTTGAAGAAGAACCCTGAAATGATTGGTTACCTTGGTTTTGATAACTATTATGGTTACCTTTTTTATCAAATCTGTTTTGAGGTCCCTGAAATCTGTGTGAATAATTGGGATTGTATGGTGTTGCTGAAGCAACTGGCATACTCTCCTTAATCTTAGTGTTGCCAAAAGTCACGTCGGGGTGTGCAGTGACATATTGGGAACAATATTCTTCCATTTCTTTTAGAGATTTGGGTTTACGCTCATGTATAAATTCGAGGAAGGGTTTGTTAACACATGACATAATCTTATCTCTGAGCAACAAATCCATAAGTCCTTCATACGTTTTTTCTGTTTTGGAAAGCTCAATCCAACGATCAACTGTGAGACGTGCCTTTGCAGTGAATTCTGAGAATTCTACACCCGTCTCAGGCACCATCGTTTTAAATAAAAGGCGATAGCCTTCCTCACTTAGCTGATATTTTTTTTATCAAAGCCGCCCTAATGACATCATAATTATCCTTATCTGCTTCTCCTACAAGGCATAATCTAGTCAAAGATTCACCTTTCAAGTTTTCTGATAATTGATTAGCGTATTGTGATTTATCCACATTATGTGTACGACAAGAACGTTCAAATCTATCCAGCCAGAATGTAATATCGTCACTGGACTGATTGAACGGTGGAACCTTAACCTTGTAAGTAGAAGGTTTACCATTACCACTAGATGCCTGATTAACATTACTCATACTTGTCAATCTCAATTTCTCTAACTCAAATTCATGTTCTCTTATTGCTTTTTTCTCTTCAGCATCTAATCTTTTTTGTTCAGCCTCCCTGTCTAATCTTTTTTGTTCAGCTTCCCTGTCTAATCTTTTTTTGTTCAGCTTCACTGTCTAATCTTTTTTGTTCAGCAGCAGCTTCTCTTTCTAATTTTTTTTTTGTTCAGCTTCAAATCTCCTTTCCTCCACCTGCATCTGCAATTTCTTTTGTTCAGCAGCAGCCTCAGCTTCTCTTTCTAATCTTTTCTCTTCAGCCATAGCTTTTCTTTCTTCTGCAGCAGCTTTTTTTCTCTTCTGCAGCTAATGCTTTGTCATATTGAGCAACAGCCCATTGTTCTAATTGTTGACCAGTCTTATCAAGGGCTTTCCCTTGTGTAATGAAGTATTCTAATGTAGACATGATGTCTAACAATAATACTAATCACCTGAACCAATAATAATACCACAAGTTCTTAATGACTTGATTAATCAGTATACTATCCCAATATCTGTGGGTCACAAGCCTTAATAAGGTCTTGTATAATAGTAATAATAATCAGGTACTGGTTTATACCATAATCCAAGTGCAGTGCACAGGCAATTGTGTCTTATGAAATATACCTATATAAAACATATGTCAACCAACAGAATACATAAAGTACAAATAGGACTGACAATACAAAAACGTTTGCAGAAATCAAAATAAATCAAATAGGGAAATCAATGAAAATAATCACTGAATCTGCAAAGAATAACAACACAAATGACGTCACAGTATATGAATATAAATTGTGAATAGAACTGAAAGATAGAAAAGGTTAGACCAACAAATTACAAACAAATCAAAACAAAACTAAAGAACAAAGAAATATTACAAAAATAACAATAATTACAGACTTCACAGCTAACACAAAAGCAACAGTTGTCGCAGCAAATTTTCAATCAAGAAAATTGCACCTATAGAAAACGCCCACAACGGACCCTCTATGACGTGGGATATTCTGTTGTGAGGACGCCGCCCAACCTTAAACACAACCCGCTGACATAGAAACTAACATACTATACAAACAAATAACATGTAAACATAAATATATATAAATTATGTATATGATAGTATGTGTTGCAAAATAGGCTCAGTTTTACAGTAATGGCAAAGTTATTTTTATGAAAATAAACAAACTGCCACTTTATTCAATTAAACATTCTGGCCTTAAATATTAAAGTTCATATACAGAAAACAAGAAGATCCATCGATGAAAATAGGACTTCTTAGTTCACTAATACTGTCTTCCTGTTAATATTACAAGAATTGATCCAACTGTTCCGTGAAACTCTGTAATGTCTAATGTAAAAATGTCAACAACGCTGACCTACATACTGCATTCACTTGACAGGTCACGTGACGAAGTGTTGACAAATAGCAAACCAATACTGCAAGTGTGTCGTATCAGCCACAGGAAACGGTCTGGTATCGGTAATCTGTTGACTTCTGAACTTCTGCGAGGTCAAACCCAGAAAGCTGGTCCACCAGTTGATAAGGTGTTATTTTATTCCCGTTAATGATGTCCACCAAAAGATAATTATAAGTGGATGGAAGCAGACATCATCATCATCAGTTGATAAACTCTTAATACAAGACCCTTGCCCTGAGCAAGAGTTGATAAAGTCCTCTGGTGTTCTGATTACTGAAGCTCGCTCGAACCTCACCAGAGTTAAATACTGTGTTGTTGTGTTGCTCGTGGTTCGAGTATGGAATGTCAACTTGACCTACGCAGTGGTGTGTAGACATGGATTGAGTGTATAATGTGCGAATGATAATAAGGGTTCGTGGTGTTGACAAATGTTCTTTTCTCACACTCATGTATGGCTGGAAGTCATCGACACCAACGACTGTGTACCTTTACTAAAGTTTAATTGGACGTACACACTCGACAGCACAGATAGTGACAAATCACAGGTTGGCATAATACATCATGGTACAGTGGATAACTGGTCTTGCAATGTTATGTTACATGGGCACTCATGTAGAATAATATTATAATGGACTGTCAGTAGCCAAGCCCTCAGTATTGCCCATATATATATATCAACTGAGTTTACTGACAGAGCACGTCAGATTATAAACAATATCCAAGATGGCTTCTACCTCATCTCGTCTAGCGAAGATTCTTTAACATAAGGTTCAGCACAGTTTTTTCATATAATAATATTGAACCGCTAGCAATGGGTTCTCATGTGTAGCAGTGATCTCTGGACTAATCAAGCGATAATACGGGCATCCCTTTTCTCTTCTTGAAAGTCACTACATGTTTTGGTTCCAAGATGGCTTCACTCGTGAGCTGTCACTCACGTTTGGATACAGATAATGAATCTGTCCTAAAGTTAGTCATTCATTAAATCTTTCATTGCTCTGTAGATTTGATCATGAACAATTGACTGCATTCTACAGGATATAGTGCTGCTAGGAATCGAAGTCGTTTTCATCGAGTCAAATATATTCTCTTAGACATTCAAATCGTACCTATCGAAAATGGTGGCTTCGTACGAGAGTTCATAAGAGTGTCTATTATTACCTTGGTATCAGAAATATGATTCTGCCATTCCTTGGCAATACGAATAAACACTGGGGTAAAGCATACACGATAGGTCTAGACGACTATCACTTTCCCCACAAATACTGAGATCACTTTTTCCCCGGCGACAAGCCGACATAGAAAACACAGTCCCTATCGGGACGAAGCCAAATCACCCCACACTCTAGCGACACATCCGCCGAATAGCCTTTGACCTCTCTAGAGACAACAGAACATATAGTTCGACTTAGATATGTAAAGATATACAAATATAAGACAGACTCGTCCTACTCAGACAAACAATACACATAAATTCAGGCCATAGATATTCTGAAGCAAGAACAATCTATTACTACCCAAACGAAGAATAAATCGCAGAAAACTGGACTCATCCGCGGAGTTCGATCGAAAGAGCCGACACAACTTTCAAGGGAAGTAACTCAATAATGACTTTTCCTTAAGCACTATTTTGTTTACAAAATATTTGCGAACATAAAAAGTATACCAATGTATAATATTGTAAGATATCAAAGACTGTACGTAACAATCATCAGCATCATCATAATCAACATCAACATCATCAGCATCATCGTCATCAACATCAATATCGTCATCAATATCAGAATTACTATCAACATCAGAATATCATAAACATCGTCATGAACATGAGCATTATTATCCACATAACCAATATCAGAATCATCATCAACATCATCAACGCCTTTATCATCACTAACATCAGAATCATCATTAACACCAGAATCTTAATAAAAATTATCAACATCATAATTATCATCAACATCATCAAGACCATTATCATAATCAACATCATCAACATCAACAACATCAACAACAACGGCATCATCATCAACATCATTATCATTATCAATAACACAATCAACATAATCTTCATCATCAACATCAGCAACATCATCAACATAATTAACATCAACAACTCTATCAGCAACATCAACATCATCAACATCATCAGCATCATCATCAGCAGCAATACATCATCATCATCACCAACATCATCAGCATTATCATCAACATCATCAGCAATATCATCATCATCAAAATCATCACAATCTTCAACATCAGCATCATCACCAACATCATAATCTTCAACATCAATATCATCATCAACATCATCAACATCACCAGAATCATCAGCATTACCGTCACATCATCAACATCTTCAACATGAACATCATCATCAATATCATCAACGTCTGCATCATCATCACCATCATCAACTTCAGCATGATGATCATCAACATCATCAAGATCATTAGTATCATCATCATATTCATCATCGACAACATCAGCATCATCATCAACATCATTATCAATATCAACATCATCATCATCAACATTATAAGTATCATCATCAGCATCATCAACGTAATCATAATCAGCAACATCACTATCAGCATCATCATCAACATCATCATCATCAACATCAGTAATATCACCAACATCACCAACATCAAAATCACCATCAGCATAATTATAATCATCATCAACATCATCATTGTCACGGATTGACTTCCCTGCTTTGCCGTAGTGGTCCAACAGTGACCAAAACTCAAGAGTATCTAATATTGGCTTCCAAGGTATCTTACCTGCGCGCAAGATTACTCTTTGCAGAGATGTAGATAAAAGATTAATGCCATTTCTACCTTAATTGAGCCTTCACAAGATGTTCCCAGAAGTCAAGAACAAAAGCTGCTTAGGGCTGAGCAATTTGTTAACTTATTATCTGGTCCGTCGCCTTTTGTGAAGGGTTTAAGCAATGGTTTAGGCCGTTCAAGCCCCCAGGTGGTGTAATCCAACGAAATCCCTCTTATAAGGTATCGCTCTGTTTAGTGTAAATATATGTCTAAGTATTCATATATAAATTAAATATTATGGCTCATACGTTTGCTTTCATACATATAACTGAATCAACTATTATTGTTTAGTTTTAAAACAACAGGTAACAAATTTAATAGTGAATCAGTCTTTAACAGGTTAAAATAAATATGGAAAGATTAGTGGAATGTTGATAGTTATAACGTTTTCGTCATTGAGGCGTAGGTGGAAATTTAACTTTATACTTAAAGTTTAACTGAAATGTCCTTTTTTCTGGTGCCTTTTAGTTAGCACTTAGCTTGTATGAGTGAGTCCTGCAGCTGTGGTTCATCAATTCTGTGATGACGAAAGCCTTCTCCACACTCTCTTTCAGTGTAGGCGGTTATTGTGGATGCTTTTCTCTCACACTAGCGTCGTTAGTACCACAAATCGTCTGATGGCTTGTAACCATGAACTTTAGACAAATAGAAAGAAACAAATGCCTGCTGAGTACATTTGTTCGCCGCAAACTAACAGGACAATTGTCATGCGCTCCACCTACCAATGTTAACGTCTCAGAAAAATTAAATTCATGAGCAAACAGTGTAACTCAGGGAATATGAAGAAAATTCACCCATATCATTCTGGGTGTTAACTAGGAAATTGCGTCTGGAGTGCGTGAATAAAGATTTGCCTGAATTACAATTTAAAAAGGTACATAAATCTCACCAGATAATATGTTACACTGGAGGCACATATGCTGTTGTCATCACTCCTCACTGCTCCAGTCGGAGTCTGGGTTCGCTCTGCTGTCAGGTTTCCCGCACGACTAGTCAGAAACAATCACCAGCTCTTGCTGTAGTGGTTCATGAACATACTATTTTCATATGTTGAGGTTGCCAGCCTCACATATATCTACTAGCAAGAAAACATGTTAAATTCACGTTTGTAATAGAAATGTTCACAACTTACCCCAAATTTTTGGGAATACACAATCTCCTTGCGCAGATTTTCAGATGGACGCGAGCAATTTCGGTGCATATGCTCTCGAATCAATTTCGTCTGAGAAATTCTTCTTATGACGGTGTTCTGTGATACACTTGGCCTTGGAAACTAGTAATTCCTCTTCGACGGGTGTTCTGCGATACACTTGGTCAGGGATATTATTTATCTTATGACTGATGATCCCATTCCTAGGTTTTCTAGTCTTGTATTTATAAAGTCCTGGTCCTGGTCCTGACATTTTACAGTCTGTGTATTTAAATATGCGGGTTTACTCTTAAGGTTTCAGAGTTGCCCAAATACTGTTGATCTGTCACTTTTGAGATAGGAATTCTAGGTTCGATCCTTCTCTTTCTGGCTTCTTGGGAGTTGCTCGGTTGAAGTTGCGAAGCTGTCTGTTCTGTGTTTCTGAGTTCACTAGATTATATCTCTCATTCCCAGTTCAAATCACAGATGGTGTTTTCGCCAAATGTTCCAATAGAATGCATTGTTTATTCCGGCATCTCAAATCAAACCAATCAAATCTCACTAGCACTGTTTGGGTGGGGACGTTTAAAATATCCCTTCGCGTGTTTTAATATTAAATTTAAAATTCCACGCGTGACCTCTTTACAATAAGATGTAATATTGTTCCGGCTGCACCTATCTGCCTCCCACAATATTGTGACCATGTTTTCCTGGCGTAATGTCTTCCGCCAAGATGTCTACTACGACAGGTTATCAAATTATCGCCTTTATCTGCGTGTCCCCGCCAGACAGATGTCTGGTCAGACAATGGTGTCGTCTTTCATCGTACGCACATTACAAGCTTGTGTCCACACGGTCATCAGCTTTTCACTGGGGTCAAATGTTGGACCGACACGTTTCCAAAGGTGGTCAGACGGATTCAAAGAGATAAGCGGGTGACCAGTCTGATGACTGGGTATTGTAACGATAATAACACATTTCACCTGGTGGAACGTTAATTGGTCTGAGGAGTGGTAAACAAGATAAAGACAGTCCTATAGCAAATACTTCCGTAGGGGAGTGGAGTGTTAGAGACTTTCTCCTACTAGATTCAGCATAGAGAGAAAGATAAGGTATGAAAGGGCAAAAATCGGCCAAATAATAAGCGAATTGAATGGGAGAAAGAGGAAAATGAAAAAAAAAATTATACTGACGGAGTGGACGTGAGATCGCACAACCGTATCGTCACAATCATCAGCATGATCATCAACATCTTCAACATCGGAATCATCATCAACATCATTATCATCCTCACATCAGAATCTTCTTTAACATCATCAACATCAGAACCATCAACATCAGAATCATCGTCAAATTTATCAACATTGTCAACATCCCAATTATCATCAACATCATCAACGCCGATATCATCATCAACATCATCAACACCGATATTATCATCAACATCATCAACATTTCCCTTTGCGCTCCATAAGGAGAATCAAGCCCCCACTGCAGCAGGTCCCTATATAAATTGTCACTATATAAATTGTTATATAAATTGTCCCTATATAAATTGTCCCTATATAAATTGTCCCTATATAAATTGTCCCTATATAAATTGTCCCTATATAAATTGCCCCTATATCAATTGTTATATAAATTGTCCCTATATAAATTGTCCCTATATAAATTGTTATTTTTCTCAAATGTGTCCGAGACCTCCCTGCGACTCTACTGAAGACCCTCGGTACCTTAATATGGGTTATGACCCTGGATTTCGGAACGAAAGTTGTAGAGGAAGAAAAAGAAATTGACTCTTTCAGTCCCCCGCCGTTTTTTAATGTTTTTATTAAGCTCAAAAATGGATGCCAGTTTTAGTCCAGCAAGCCACGTTCCAAAACGAGCAGGACGTAAAATAATGTAAAACATTCTGAAGCGTTATAAATCTTGTACGCAACAAATAAGTTGTAATGTGCAAGCATGAGGAGATTTAACATGTTGTACCAGCCAGCCTGAGAGAATAATAAGTTTACCAAGAAGATGAACAAATAGAGTAAGGACTGAGTATATGAAACTTGTTCATGAACAAAATGAGAAACTTGATACAATAAATGGTTATTGTTTTTTTTCTCTTGTGTTGCTTTTTCTTGCTTGTTACTGTGACAAAATGGTATTGTGTATGTACTTTTATGTCCCTCTCTCACTCCTTCATCCCTTCCGGCAGCATCACTTCTTTTCTTCACTTTCCTCACCGATCGCTTTTTATTTGGCATATTTCGTGCACCTTCATTCTTTTTGCCTTGACCGCACCCAGACTAATTTACGTTCCGCCAGGTGAATCGTAACAAAACCAGGTTAATTACACCGGTCAGCGGGTGATGCGTTTATTTCTTGAGTCGCCTAGCCACCTTTATTAGAGACACTCTTTATTGACACAATAAAGTCGTATATGAGTGATGAATAGAATGCTATATTGTCTATCTCAGAGATCCGTCTGGCGGAGGCACAAAAACACAGGCGATAATGAGATAATAGCTTTCGCCTGGCCATCCCTGTGTAATTGTTACAGATAGCCTGTCTGCGGGAGACAATATTGGAAGGTAGCATCTGGACATCAAACAAGTTCACAGATTTGTTTGTGAGTTGGCGGAAGTATTACAGCATTATTAGAAAGAGGTCACGCGATGGAATTTTAAAATTTAATATTTTAAAACACGCGGGGGTATTATGATTTAAACACCCCTACCCATATAGTGCAAAAGAGATTGTATTGGTGTAAAGTTTGAGCCGGAATACAGAATGGTTCTCATTGGCAAGTTTGCAGGAAAGTACAATCTGGGATTTGAACTGAGAATTGGAAACATAATCTAGCACAATCGGAGGCACAGATCAGACTGCATCGCTCCGTCAAACTAGCAACTCCCAGACGCCAGAGAGAGATATCGGACTAAGAATTCTTATATTATAAGTGACAGATCAGAAGTATTTGGGCAACTTTAAAACTTAAAAGTAAAGCAGCATTTTTAAATACCAAGACTGGAAACTTACAGGACCAGGATCGAAGTATTTGGGTAACTTTAAAACTTAAAAAAGTAAACCCGCATTTCTAAATACAAAGACTGGATACCTAAGGAATCAGATCACCCGTCATAAGAGGAATACAAACATTTCCAGATCAAGTGATTCGAAGCATCTAATAAAGTCCTATGTCCATTCTAAACTGTGCGAGGAGATTGTGTTCCCACAAGTTAATTTGGGTTAAGTGTAAACATTTATTTTACAAATGTGAATTTGACATGTTTTCTTGCTAAGTTGTTATATATGAGGCTGGCAACATCAACATATGAAAATAGTATATTCATAAACCACTACAGCAAGCGCTGGTGATTTCTTCTTGCTAGTCGTACAGAAAACCGACAACAGAGGTTACCTCAGACTCCGACTGCAGCAGTGATGCGTAATGATTACATCACATGCGCCTAAAGTGTATCATATCATTTTGTGAGATATATGTACCTTGCTTCAGGCAAATCATTGATTTTGCGCTGTCCAAGCATATATTTTCCCAGTTTAATACCCAGAAGAATATTGCTGATTTCTAATCATCTTCCCTGAGCTACGCTGTGTACACTCAAAAATAATTATCCAGAGAGACTAACATTTGTGGGCGAACAGCGAGACAATGCGCCTGTTAATTTGCAGCCCACAAATGTACTTAGCAGAGGCATTTGTTCTCTTTATTTTGTCCAAACGTTCGTGGAACGAAGCTGTCAGATCGTTCGAGGAACGAAGCTATCAGACTGGGAAGTGTCATCATCACAAAAGAATTGACGAAACCAAGGCTGCAGGACTCACTTATACCAGTTAAGTGTTTGTAAAATACACCAGTAAACGGACGTTAAATTTTAAATTTAAATTTAAATCCTCAACCCAAGTCTCAATGATGAGAAATTTTTATTTAACTCTAAAAGTCACCATCATTTCATCTCTATTTTAACCTGTTAAACTAATTGATTATAAAATTTGTTACATGTTATTTTAAAACCTAACAATGATTGTTTATTCAGTTATCATAAGTATGAAAGCAAACGTATGAGCAAGACTTTTAAAAATATCTACATTTAGACATATATTTACATTTACAAAGCTAATACTTATAAAAAGGAATTTCACTGGATTTACACCAGAAAAAGGGGGGGGGGGGCTTGAACGGGCTAAAACCATTGCTTAATTCTTCACAAAAGGCGGCGGATCAGATATAAAAGTGAACAATTGTCCTGCCAATACCGCATTGTTCTTGACTTCTGAATTATCGTGTGAATACCCCATTGGGATAGAAGCGTCATTCTCCTTCTATCTACAACTCTGCCAAGAGTAATCTTGATCGAAGGTAACCTTTGACGACCTATTTTAGATACTCTTGCGTTATGGCCACTGGTGGACCACTACTGCAGAGCTAAGGGAAGGCAATCCGTGACAGTTACCCCGCTCTTTCGCAGCGACATTTTATATACGTGTGCTGATAGTCATTTATTTGTTTATTGTTTTCTGTTTCATAAGATACAACTGTTCTATTCATCTATCACGATAATGACATCACAGATCTATAAAGCAAATTTCATCTTGTATATTTTCATAAACTTCATCGAGAAGTCATTCAGTACAATTAACACAGCATATTGTTTCAACTTCTCGATATTTGTGGTGAAAAAATCCTTGTCATCGAATCGGTAACCACGCACGTAGACATGTTTTTTATCTGCCTTTTCACATCTCTATTATGTCTCCTTCTGCACTCGCTAACGCGTAAGTAGCGGGAGCTACTATCTACGCGCTTTTGCCAAAACACTTCGTCTTCATTTTGCGAAAAAAGCGTCACTAACGTTCCGCTTTCCGTCCAAAATAACGGAAGCCAGGTTGTGGTGTAGAAAGAGGTGCATGTACACCTAGTACTGGAGATCTTTAACGTTTGTTTGACGAACTGTGACTGACAAATCTGTATTATTGTTTCCTCTTTTATTTTTGTTGTGTGTACTTTCTGATAGATTTCTGCTCCCTTAGGCGTGTAGTAAGAGGCGACTAATTTGATGTTGTGCACGTGGATGGCAACCTCATAACGTACAACGAAGTGCTAAATAAACCGCTGCTGCGAGAGCGACTTCAACTTCCGGTCATGTATTAAAAAAAAAAATATACCTTAACTTAGTTCTCGCTTTCGTTCTCTTCTGCTTTTTTTTTGTTGTGGTTTCTCCCAGATGCAGGCTCTAAGGTCGTAACCTTGACAATTCGCTTTGTCTTTTGTCCTAGTAAGACGCATCGTAGTTTTGTTTACAGAACTGGGGACCAGCTTCAATGTCAGCTCCAAGCTTCATAAGGAGCAGAAAGGGAAATACTGATGAATACCTTGTATATACCAAGAGTGTCAAGACGATAATACTAGTTGAACAAAGTCTGGAATGGAATTCACCACTTTACATCGGATTCGTGGACTATGAATATGCATTTGACAGTGTAGGCAGAGAAACGCTTTGGAAATTGATAAGGTATTATGGAGTTTCCATGAAGATCATTAACTTAATAAAGAAGACCTATGAAGACATGACATGCAGAGTTCTTCATGAAGGACAACTTACAGAACCGTTTAGGATTAGAACGGGAGTGAGACAGGGATGCCTCTTGTCTCCATTTCTTTTCTTACTAGCAATAGATTGGGTTATGAAAACATCGACATCACACAACATAAATTGAATCCAGTGGAATTCGACTAAACAGCTTGGTGATCTGGATTTTGCAGATGACTTGGCTCTTTTGTCCCATAACCATAATCAGATGCAAGAGAAAATGAAAATTCTCGATGAGAGGTCACAACAAATGGGCTTGAAAATACACAGGAAAAAGACAAAGATTATGAGAATAAATGCAAGAAATGATAACAAGATTGAACTTGAAGAAACACCACTTAAGGATGTAGAATCTTACACATATCTTGGTAGTAATATAGACAAAGTTGGAGGGACAGACAATGATATCAAAATAAGAATACAAAAAGCAAGAAGAGCTTTCATTGCATTGGGAAACATATGGAGAACAAGAGTAATCAAGTCCAACACGAAAATAAGAATCTTCAACTCAAATGTCAAGTCAGTCCTATTGTATGGCTCTGAGACATGGAAAGCAACAAAAACTACAACCAAAAGCTACAGACTTTTATAAACTGGTGCTTGCGTAGAATAGGACTGAAATGGTATGACAAAGTCACAAATGTAGAATTAGTGACAAGAACCAGTGGAACAAGAGTTGAGAAGAAGACGCTGGCGATGGATAAGACACACATTGAGGAAACCTGTTGATAGCATTACAATGCAGTCCTTGTTCTGGAATCCACAGGAAAAGAGAGGCAGAGGTAGACCAGAAAACACACGGAGAAGATAACTGAATACAGAGGTGAAAATAATGAAGAAAACATGGAAAGAACTTGAGCGGATGGCACGGGACAAGAAGACTTGGCATGTGTTTGTTGAAGGCCTATGCTCCTTGGGGAGCTAAAGGGTATTGATTGATCAAGACGGGATTATATCAACTTAATAGGGGCATAAATCATCAAATACTACATTATCATCAAAATACCCCTTTGTTCCCTGTCACAAGCAGATATAGAGCATCGAATTATCACTGTATCATCCCCCCAGCAGTCAGCGTATACCCAAGCATTCATATGTCCTTGCAGTGTTAGCTTCTTTAGCAACTGGTTTTACAAAATGAGGTTTCTAGCCTCACGCATTGTTTCAAGTCGCCTCATACGATATGCACGAAGTAAATGTCGTTCCTAAGGCAGAAATTGAATACGTTACCTAGGAAACAATGATACTGTATATCCTAATTATCCCAGAGCCGTGTTGTTCCTTGGGGTCTCTGAAGATATCAAGAATGAATAGGACTACCGCGCCGTCAGGCATGTCGTACTAGGCTGCTAATGTGAGGTTGTGCATGGGTATGGCTATCTCATCGTGTAGAACAATTTGTCACAGAAGTCGGCGCTGCAAGATCACGTGACTGCTTGGTGTAAGCTTCGTGCAATGGGACCAGCTACAGTGGTTGCTCCGTGCTCTGTATGGAACACAAAGGAAAATAATGATGGTGATGATGATGATGATGATGATGATGGTGATGATGGTGATGATGATGGTGATGATGATATTTGTAACCCACCTGGGGTTGACCAGTACATTTTCTTCCATAAGCCCGATGATCTCTCAAAGATGGTAAAAGGTAAAGGAAAAGGTAGTCTCGTAGTAGATACTACCTAAGGGGAGTGAGTTGTTAGAGATGTTACTACACTAGGTCCAGTATCCAGATGTGAGATGACCAGTTCCCTTCCTCGGTGCCCTTTTATTCCATAACTCAAGATCAAAATCAGGTACCCATTTACAGCTGGGCAGACAGGAGCGTATCGATACCGTGAATCGAACCCGGCACCTGTTCGCTAGAGACCAGTTGATTTCATTACAGAGCAGACCTTGTTCTGGAACCATCAAGGGAAGAGAAATATGGGGAGATCTAAATTACAGGGAGAATGCACTTGAGACAGGCTTAACAAGGAAAAGGGACTTGAGACAGACTTAACGGGGAGAAAGGACTTGAGACAGACTTAACAAGGAGAAGGGACTTGGGACAGACTTAACAGGCAGAAGGGACTTGAGACAGACTTAACAAGGAGAAGGGACTTGGGACAGACTTAACGGGGAGAAGGGACTTGAGACAGATTTAACAAGGAGAAGGGACTTGGGACAGACTTAACGGGGAGAAGGGACTTGAGACAGACTTAACAGTGAGAAGGGACTTGGGACAGACTTAACGGGGAGAAGGGACTTGAGACAGACTTAACGGGGAGAAGGGACTTGAGACAGACTTAACAAGGAGAAGGGACTTGGGACAGACTTAACAGGGAGAAGGGACTTGAGACAGACTTAACAGTGAGAAGGGACTTGGGACAGACTTAACGGGGAGAAGGGACTTGAGACAGACTTAACAGGGAGAAGGGACTTGGGACAGACTTAACAGGGAGAAGGGACTTGGAACAGACTTAACAGGGAGAAGGGACTTGGAACAGACTTAACAGGGAGAAGGGACTTGGGACAGACTTAACAGGGAGAAGGGACTTGAGACAGACTTAACAGGGAGAAGAGACTTGAGACAGACTTAACAGGGAGAAGAGACTTGAGACAGACTTAACAGGGAGAAGAGACTTGAGACAGACTTAACAGGGAGAAGAGACTTGAGACAGACTTAACAGGGAGAAGAGACTTGAGACAGACTTAGGGAGAAGGGACTTAGGATAAACTTAACAGGGAGAATGAACTTGGGACACAAAGATAAAGAAGATATGAAACGTCAATGAACGAGTGGGTCGGTCAAGAAAGGTTTGCCGTAAACGTGATGAAGTATCTATGCTCCGCATGGAGCCATATGACGAACCATGATGATAGATTATAACAATGTCGTGAAACAGTTGTCATAATTGTAAATGTTATAAGGATATACATTCTGTTTGTCTGTCTGTGTGCCTGCCTGCGTTTACGCTTGCCAATCTGCCGGAGTGTTTATCATTCTGTTCTTTCTTTATATCTTTATTTCTGTTCTGTTCCGTTCTTTCTTTATATCTTTTCTTCTCTTCTTCTTTCTTTCTTTCTTTCTTTCTTTCTTTCTGTCAGTCCTAGTGCCTTTCTTTTTATCTTCCTAACTATCCTTCACTGTCCTTCACTAAGCCTCCTAGTCATCATTAACAAGAGGCACAACAAACTGGTTTGACGAGTCGCGGGTAACACATTATTCTCACATAAATTTTCTTTCATTTCACGCGCCCACGAATTCGTGGCACTCACGTGGCCTCTTACCCCAGCTCTCAATCTTTGTTCCTCGTGAACCAAAGCGCGTGCTGAACCCGCGCGTTGCCTAATCATCGCCCAATCTCGCCATTGTAGCTTCCCGGGCAAGTATTTGGATCTATAAGCACGTCCGGGCAGAGAAAGAGGTCACGATTCGTGTCACAAAGAGAGTTATGGCGGTAAAAGTTGATGGCGGGGATAATTGAAGAGGGATATTGAACTCTGGTAGTCTGATGATCACCGGTTAAAAAGAGTTATTATTTTGACAATGTTTTATGACACTTTTTCATTATCTCCACGCCCTTCCCCGATCATCGCCATACGGAAAAAAAAAAAAAACTCTTAAATCCACCGACCTTCCCTTGTATTTCATACAAACATGGAATGCTCGTGAGAAGCATAAATTAAAAATAAAAATAAAGATAAGGAAGAACGACCAAAAGTCCTTCCAGACCCTTCAGCCCAAACTCCCCACGCTCTCCCACTAAGGAATATATGTAACCAGGTAAATTTAAGCATAGTTTTTGTTTGTTCGGGGTGGGTGCAGTGTATGTTTTTCAATGAATCAACACCCTTTAGCTTCCCAAGGAGCATAGACCTCCAACAAACACATGTCAAGTCCTCGCATCACGTGCAATTTTTTTTTAACAGGGTGGGTTTTTGTCGGTATGTAATTTATTCATGTAAATATTTAAAGAAAAAATGAAATCAAAATTTAGAAAGAAAACAAAACACTGCACAGGACCAGCGTTTCTCAAACATTTTACTCTGGCGGAATCCTTAATATAATTTTTCACCTGCATTAAAAGTATACATCTTTAGCTCACGGTAATTTTAATTAATGTTATTTACAACATGACAATTTATTGACAGTGTTGTATAGTAAAGCTGCTAAAAACAATAAATAATCTGAATCAAAATATAGTCTTAGACTTAATTTTATGCAAGAGTTTGAAAAAAAACCCCGTTTATTTATTTTTTTTTTCAATCACGCATAACCTCTAGCGACCTCTCGCAGAACCCTATGGTACCGTGAAACCCCGGTTGAGAAACGCTGCCCTATACACACATACCGTTAGATGAGATGTGTTAAACACACACACACGCACGCAAAATAGATAATGTATTATACTATGTATATATTTGCCGGTTTTCCGCTTTTTTTTTACATCTTGCTTCCAATTCTTCTCTTCTCTCTCTCTCTCTCTCTCTCTCTCTCTCTCTCTCTCTCTCTCTCTCTCTCTCTCTCTCTCTCTCTCTCTCTCTCTCTCTCTCTCTCTCTCTCCCTCCTAATGTTACATGTACAGCTTTCACTTCTGCTGCGACTTGTGCTTGTCTTCCTTGTTGACAACCATGTCTTAACACTCCAGGTCCAGTTCTTTAGGTTTTCCGAATTTGGAAAAATGCGAGTTTAAAAAGCGCTCCTTCAATCTGGATTTTTTTTTTTTTTAAATATGGCAATTCAAGAGTCTTGGTACTCTAATAATAATAATAATAAAAATAGCCCCTTCAGTGATTACTACCTATGGGAATGCGCCCCTGAGGTGACAGCCATCAGTTGCTTATTTTCCTGGTGCTCCTTTCGACGTTTTATCCTCTCTTCTGCTTCTTGTGTGAGCTTCTTTTCGTCCAATCTGAGGTGGTGCCGTAGATAGCATCGCCACTTTGTGCAATCGGCAGCTTCATCCTCCCAGGTTGCTAGATTTATGTCAAGTGCCCTCATGTCTCTCTTGCACACATCTTTGAACCTCAGCTGCGGTCACCCAACTGTTCTTTTGCCATCTGCCAGTTGTCCGTAAAAGATATCTTTCGGGATGCGACCATCTTCCATGAGGCGAACGTGGCCGAGCCAGCGTAGTCTGCGCTGTATACTTGCTTTGAAGGCCAGCATGTGACAGCACCTCGATATTTGTTACTTTGTCCTTCCACGAAATACCGAGGATGTGGCGTAGACACTGTAGATGGAAGTCCCAGCAGATTCTTAAGTCGACTGAAACTACAATAGTTATGGTTATGCTCGGTCACAAACACACCCACAAAACATCACGGAAGCTCCTGAAATTTGATTTTATTCATAAAGAAAGCCATCCCGAACGCGAAACCAGAACTTTCACCCACTTGAAATATTGTTTATGACGCCAATGGAACATGGCTGACTATATCTTTTTAAAAGTACCTACGACCCGAACTGACGTCACAAACACCGTAGTACAACTACCTCGGACTCTCCTAAAACTGAGCCCCCGGGTCAGGGGGAGCAATTTGCTGCTAAGCGCTAACAACAAAGACTGTGTTTTTCTCCTTGTTAGACATTGTGGCATGAGCGGTGACACGCACGCTTCGACGCACTGAGCCCCCGGGTCAGGGGGAGCAATTTGCTGCTAAGCGCTAACAACAAAGACTGTGTTTTTCTCCTTGTTAGACATTGTGGCATGAGCGGTGACACGCACGCTTCGACGCACTGTGTTGTGTTTGCCACAATACTTCTCGATTCTCTCAGCTAGAATATTAGTACATGACCCCTGCATCCAAGCAGAAGCAGGGATTCTCAAACTGTCTGTCGGAGCACTTTCATGTACCCCAAATTTTAGAAGTGTGCTTCACGATATTAGTTATTCTTTGACATGAAAGAAGAACTGCGATTTAAAAAAAAAAAAAAATTCGTCTTCTTTTTCTTCAGGTACCATGCCTGGTGGCGTAAGCAATCATGTCTCTCCACAACTTTCTGTCTACAGTATTACTTATCAACTCTGTTGTTGACGTCTTTCCATGCCTTGATTTCAAACTGTCCAATATCTCAAGTGGCGATGCTCCCAACGGCGCCATCTCAGATTGGACCAACATAAATCTGTCCCGTTGTTATGAAATGATCAAACTTTCTTCTTCTCATAACACGCCCAAAGAAAGTGAATTACTTCCGTCTAACACGAGGAATAAACTTCATTTGCCCATTGGCCACTTTCAGGGAATCCCGGCTACTCTTTATAGCCGTCCATGGTATTTTTAACATTCTTCTGTAAAAACACATCTCTGTGGCCTCTAGAACTTTTTCCTACTAGATTACTAATTGTCCATGACTCACTCCAGTATGTCAAAATTGGTTCTGTATAACAGATAATTTACCAAACTATTTTTAAAACGGCATTTCAAGCTGTCTTATCTCTTACATGCCGTCAAGAAGTTTAACCAATCAAATGTCTGAAAGCAAGAGGATAAGTTATTATTTCCTATGTGGCCGTGTACATAGTTGTTCCTTTGGAAACAGACTATATTCTTACAAGACAGAGGAAGCACAGACCACCCCATAATTTTATATTTTATGAGAAACAGAAAATAATAAATAGTGTCACATATTTAGGGTAGAGTTGCTTCTACACGCCATTTCTAATAATTGGGTGATTTCCCCTGACCAATCGGATAGCTCAGATTTACCCCGGGGAAAGTGGAACAACGACGCCATTTGGGCAGTAGAATGAAAGAGCGCAACTCAAGAGGTCGTATCTGGTCCAGCTCTACATATTTCTTAGTTTGAGAAAATCAAACTTCAACATTTCTTATAAAATGTGTATTTCAGGACATTGAGTGGTTATATATATATATTTCTTACTGGCGTAAGTAGTGACAATCGTTAAATATGTATTTTGAATAGAGCTCCCAACCCTAGTCGCAGCAGAACTAGGTTCGAGGATTTGAGTCAATTTGCAAAAAAAAAATAGTCTTACACCTCAAACCATGTAGAGTAGAAAATATTCTTGTGTTGGAAAGCATTTAACTCAAGGAATGCTTATGATTATAAAGAAATCAAGGACAAATCTGAGGAGATGGGTAAATGTCGTCGAACCTAAAATAAGACTGTAACTTAAAAGAAGGAACACGGTGGAATGAGAAGGTTCGCCATATTTGACAATTGAGTAGGCCTACGAGACAAGGATGCAAAAAGGGATTTTTGCATCGATGAAAGCATCTGATGAGATGATAGAATTTTATTATACTTATTATTGTAAAAATGTTCTGAATTCCAGACTTTGTTGAAATTTTAAGTTTCATGCTGAAAGATATTAAAAGTTTTGCATGAAATCGAACGCTGTTGAAAAGGTGAATTACTACAGTTTTGAGATCTAGATAAGAAATCTATCCATTTCAATTAAATTCGCTACATCAACACCTAAGAGAAGAAAATCGAACCTGGTAACACAAATTTAAGAGAGAAATCTAAATCTCTGGTGATTAGGCCAGTTAAACATCTGCTCTCTGTAAAGTAAACTGAAAATACTGCATATACCGGCACTGCCACATGAAGGTAATATGGTGCCGTTCCAGTCCTAAGGAACACCTGCCCCGGCTACATGAAGGTAATATGGTGCCCGTGACCACTTCTCTTTGATAAAGCGAATAACTAGCGATCATAGACCATGGACGATTTACTACAAAATTTTCAACAGCTGGGTGTGGAACAACAACAACAACAACCACAGAACCAACCCGTAAATACACAACCACTGCAGCCCCAGGACAGACAAAATATGGAAGGACCAACAATAATAGCGCTACGGCAAATTACTGAAACCCTACAGAAAAATGACAACTACGCGAAATTCACACAGGTTAGATCCATTGTTCAGCCGTTCGATGGAAACAAGAAAAAATTCAGAAGATGGTTGTCCGACATGGAAAAATTTGCGGCACTAGCAGAGGCAACAACGGATGAAGAGAAAAAGAAAATCGCTCTGTTAGGTTCTGATTCGTACGTGACTGATTTTTTAAGAAGGAGGTCCCAGCAGTACCCCACAGAAACCTACGAGTCCCTAAAAAAAGAGCTCACCCAGAGATATGGGGAAATCATAGACAAAATGCATGCTTGGTCAGTCCTTAGAAGCATGAAACAGGAAAGAGATGAATCGGTACAACTTTTTGGAGATCGATTCCTCAATATGGCAGAAGAGGCATTTTGCGGAGAAATCCCTACCACACCTGATGTAGAAATACAGTTAGTGGGGATATTTGCCGATGGCCTTAGAGCGGAAAATATCAGAAGGCATCTTATTAGAAAAGACACCAAGACTATTGCTGAAACAATCCAAGCAGCAATACAGGAGGAAAATCTTCACCGAAGGTTCCAACAAAGAGCAGGTAGGGAACCCCGACCAGAATATAGGGACTATGATGAGCATGAGCCTATGGAAGTTGACCATACCAGGAGGCAATGGACTCGCCCACGACAACGAGATGATAGGCCCCGCAATTATAGACCCCCCACACAGAGGCAAAACGACGTCAATAATGTCAATACAAACGGATGCTTTACATGCGGTAGGCTCGGACATGGTTACAAGTCCTGTAGAGCAAATTACAATCATGCACCATTCAGAAGAGGAGGTTACCAACCACAACAACCCGCACCACCCCCACGTGATTACACCAGAAATCAGTATACCAGAGGCGCACCTCAACCCCCTCATGCGTCAGGGAAACGGCCGCGCCACTCACTAAACAGGACCGTTAGTGAGGGCAACAATCACAGAAACTGGTCCAAAACAAAAGAAACAACACAGAACAGAAATTGTCAAGTGGGCCCATCCAGTAAAATACAATATGAAGAAATGTTGCATGATGGAACTAAAATACATCCGGACCCCAGTTCCTGCATCATGTCTATACAGGGCCAACAATATAGGGCACTGGTAGATACAGGAGCATCCATCAGCCTTATTAGGTTCCAGCTGTTCAAGAGGATCCAACACTTAGTACGATTTCAACCGTCCAAAACACACCTAGCTTCAGTCACGGGACAAAGACTAAATTCAGTTGGGACAGCATGGCTAAAATTTTCCTTAGGCGAAACAAATTTTGAACACCCATTTGTCATTACTAAAGGAATGTCTAGAAATCTTATCCTAGGGAGAGATTTTTTTTAACAAACACAAAGTTCGAATATACTATGACCTCCACAAAATCAAAGTCAACAATACGTACATAGATCTCCAGGACGATATCCACATAGCGTCTTTAGTAAGGATTACAGCTCCCATAACGGTGGCTCCAAACTCCCTGGTCATAGCAAAAGGCAGAGTAAAAAATTCTGAGTACATAACACCAGGGCAATCAATTCAAGTACAGCCCCTAGCAGAAGAAAGCATTATTGATGACCCATTGTTGCAAATTACAGAGGGAATCGCTGAAGTCTCGAAGTCCAGAGATTTCCCCATCATGATATTGAATATGTCAGGAAAAAAACTACCACTATAAAAAGAGGCACAGTTGTAGCGCAAGTGGATACGTCAACAATAAGACAAACCAAAACCAATAGAGACCATCCACAAATTGTCTCAACCACTCCCACTGGACATAATGCACGAAATCGCAGTACAAATAACCATAGTACACGGAAAGTAAACAGTTATAAGGCTTATGCAGAAAAAGGCAGTAACATCAGTCACAGTTATGTTACACCACAGCATACCCTACCCAGATGGCAGAAACGAACCAGTCCATACATAAGAAGAGAAAGGCCACAGTATGAAAATGACTATAATTACTCATTCTTGCGCCCCAGCACACCAAGAGAAAAGATGAAGTGCTGTATATCACAGAGTAACAGAGAAACAGAAATTGTCTTGCCAGGAGGATATCCAAAGCGACAAGACAGTGATACATGCCCCATGGAGTATCAATATAACTCAAAAACAGGTGGATATGATAAAGTCCCAAAACCAATTGAAATTTCCGAAGAAAAGGAAGAATTCTTATATGACTATACCACAGGAGGATACTATAGCAGCAAAGTTGGAAACAGAAAGAATGAAAAATTTTCGCCCAGGGAAAGAAGACAGCCCTATAGCACAAACAGAAGAAATACAGTAACGTACGCGGATAAGCGCAGTTACGGCAGAAATAATCAGAAAAAATGGCACAACAACGACTACCCCAGAAATATAATAAGAAATGAATATACAGTAAATGCAGTGACAAATGGAAATGCACACAGTACATGGCAGAGGAGACAGTACCAAGCACAGCCCAATGAACGGCAAAGAACTACGCAAAAGAAAGCCACATACCAGGAGCAGAGATTTTCACAAGATGCAAGAAAAATGTCCCAAAATTATGGGAATGAAACGGAGGCATCAAGACAGACCAGAGATATCATAGCAGATCATAAATACAGAGAGAGAATAGCTCAGTTACTTGCAACCCTGAATGCCACAGAAGATAATAAGCAACGTTTGAAAACGTTTGTAGAAAAGCACCAGGATGTATTCGCACTCAATGACATGGAATTAGGCAGAACTAACACTGTCAAAATGGACATTCAAACAACCACAGAGGAGCCAATACATATGAAACCCTATCATACGCCCTTGAAAAACAGAGAACTCGTGGAAAGGTCTATAAATGAAATGCTACAGGCAGGAATCATCGAAAGATCCCGTTCCCAATGGTCCTCACCCATAGTGATCGTAACAAAGAAAGACGGCTCCAGTCGCTTTTGCTGCGACTACCGTGCCCTTAACAAAATCACAAAAGTCATTTCCTACCCCCTCCCCAGGATAGACGATCTACTTGCGACGTTAGGAAAGTCTACATACTTTACCACACTTGATGCAAGGTCAGGCTTTTGGTGCATCCCCATGACACCTGAGGCAAAACAGAAATCCACATTCTGTTCACATATGGGAAGCTTTTTTTGGAATGTTATGCCATTTGGTCTAAAAGGATCTCCAGCAACATATATGTCACTCATGGATGAAGTGTTAAAGGGTCTACATCCATTTGCCCTGGCATACATAGACGATATCCTGATACATACCGCAGGCACGATGGAAGACCACCTCCGCAAGGTTGAAACAGTGTTTGATAGACTCAGGCATCACCAAATAAAGTTAAAACTGTCGAAGTGTGAGTTTCTAAAGACAGAAACAAAATATTTAGGCTTTGTCATCAATAGACATGGCGTCAGACCTGATGAAGATAAAGTCAAAGCCATAAGAGAAATGCCTAGCCCCAAGACGGTGAGACAAACACGCTCATTTATTGGTACAATAGGGTACTATAGGCGCCACATCATCAATTTCTCCAGAGCAGCAGAGCCTTTGATAGCCCTTACCCGCAAGTATGCACGCTTCAAATGGACAGAAGACTGCCAGAGATCCTTTGAGTATCTAAAAAATGCCCTAACCACCATCCCACTGCTTGGACATCCAGATATTTCTCAGCCCATGATACTATACGCCGATGCCTCAGATAACGCAATTGGTGCTTGTTTGGTCCAACCTGTACTAGAAGATGAAACACCCATCCTACCAAACATTCCAAATGAGAAACCCATTGCATTCCTATCCCACGCATTGTCAAAGTCACAAAAACGGTGGACCACCACTGAGAAAGAAGCATATGCTATTCACTATGCAGTACAAAAGTTTGACTTTTACGTCAGAGGAACTAAACTCATTATAAGAACTGATCATCAACCTTTGGTTAACTGGCTCACCAAAACACAAGAACAGCCAAAGAAGTTACAGACATGGGCAATGAATTTACAGTCCTACGACACCACTATCGAACATATCCCAGGCGAAATGAACACCTGTGCAGACCTCTTATCCAGGATTAAATATGATGATGAAACTGAAGTGAAAACAAATAGAGTCAAAAATGATGGCACATCCTCAGAGATTGACGATAATGCTAAAGAAATTAATGAAATTACTTCATCAAGTCGAAGAAGAAGTACCTCAGATTCCGCCACTCAAGTAGAAGAAGAAAGCCAAGAGATGTTTGACATGAGAGTAGAACAAGCGAAAGATGCAGAAATTGTCAAGCTGCTCACATACGTGAAAGAAAACCCAACAAAAAGTAAAGATTTTACAGTACACCCAACGGATGGAATTCTATACTATATTGATCAGAAACAAGAAGGGACACTAAGAAAAGTCATTCCAGCACATCTAGTCCCAGAAGTATTGCTACAGTTTCATGATAACAACGGGCACATGGGAAGAGACAAAACAATTGATGTCATAAAGAAAAGGTATTATTGGCAAACTTTCTACAAGGACATTACAGAATATGTAGCCACCTGTAGAACATGTAAATTGAGAAACATGAAGCCACATTTAATTCCCCTTCAAGAAATGCAACCTTCCCATTACCCCATGCAAACAGTGAGCATTGACTTATCAGGTCCTTACCCACTCACCCAATCAGGCAACAAATACCTCCTGCACATAGTTGACCAATACTCTGTTTGGCCAGAAAGTTACCCACTCAGTGATGCCACATCGCAGTCCATCACGCAAATTTTTTTACAAGAATTCATTCCCAGGCATGGCTGTCCAAAACGAATCATTTCAGACAACGGTAAACAGTTTATAGGTAACCCATTTAAAGCCACCTTACACCAGCTGAATATTGAGCATACTACAACCACTTATTATTGCCCAAATGCAAATGGCAGAAATGAACGCATGCACGCCACCCTACATGATATTATTAGCAAATATATCAAGGGGAACCACCAATACTGGGACCTATACATTAACCAAGCTCTTGAAGCCATCCGAGTAAACGTGAACGATACCACAGGAATGTCACCCTTTCTCATGCTATACGGAAGAGAACCAAACTTTCCGTTAGACAACCTACTTCGCCCACAAAGAAAATACATGGGAGAAGACCCCATCGAAATAATCCTTCAAGAAAAGTATAAAGCTCACCAGATTGCACAACGAAATACGCAGAAGGCATTTCACAAGAAACAGAAACAACATGATAAATCAGCCAAGCTACCAACGTACAAAATAGGAGACAGAGTATACTACAAGAAACATGTACGCAGTTCAAAATTCGATGACCGATGGTTAGATGGCTACAAAATCATGAAACAAACTACGCCTGTAAACTTCATTATTTGGAATGAAGAGAAACAACACCAAACAAAAGCTCACGTAAAACAAATAAAAATTGATAATCACCGGCCCATTCCGCCTCTGACGACAAATACAAGACCAGTCAGAAAAGCCACCCTAAATTATAATCCATCCAGCACAGATTCGTCTGACATATCAGAGTCAGAGACGACAGACTCTGAATTTTACCAAGACGACCACATACCCAGACCACCCACAGATGAAATACATCGAGCAAGACAACAACGAGACTCGTCCGAAAGCGAAGAAGATATCCCACCACTTGAATTACGTAATAGACTACAAGACAGAGACCTGCGCATTAGAAATGAAGAAATCATGCCACAGACGTCACACGATGACAACACGAAAACACCTTATATCCACACTCAAACTTACTCCCGCAGTGATAAATCGTCAGCTGATACCTATCACACCCCCAGTTCAGGCAGTTCTAGTTTTAACACTAGTGAAAACCAAACACTGCTATACCACAAGAACAAGATTGCTCGTTCAAAACAATCAGATCCTGAAGAAACTATACCCAAGCAGATTGTTGAACCATATACCAGCGATCTTTATGGAGACGAAACAGAACAAGACATGAGAGAAGACAGTGTCAACCCCAGCACAGCTTTGTCAGACCCCAACGAACATAATGACAGAAAAATGGTAGAATTATACCAACAAGAAACAGACATTGATACAGCTAGTTCCATTGAAACCAGTGATGCGGATAGTACATTATTTGTACCAGTCAGCTCCAGCGTCAAACGCGCCTATAAAACAGAATCTGATGACTCAATCCCTAGCAACAAAATTCCGCGTATACAGCACAACTATATCAGACGAAAGATTCTGAAGAAACGCAATCATGTTCCAAAACCAAGCCGAGAAGTGTTAGCCTCATCTCAACTAGTCAAAAACAACAGTGTGCAAATTACTGTGCCCATTGTAACCAGTGCTAACGTTCAGCACAACCAGGTCAGAAGAAAAATCAAGGCGAAACATATACCTGCCTCAAAACCAACAGATGTTCCAGCCATACAAACCCTAACCACAGTAAAACCATCACCGCAATCAAATGATGTTAAGCCATCACCGCATTCGTCAATGTCCTCAGTGTCCCAACAATCAGCAAATGCAGTGTCGTCGCCTATCACACCCGTCACCACTGCTACTCAGTATGATGCTCGCCTAAGCAGTCGGGACATTGCAAGGTTAGAGATGGTGAAGGAACTAGCGAAGCTGTTCTGAAAAACACGCCCAGGTGTTTTATATGTTCGCAAATCCGAACACGGTCAACGCATATGTGAACAAACCTTTTTAACAATGTACTAACTCTCCCCATGTACTCTATTTTCAGTTTTTGACAGTTCAAATGACTTGCTTACAGACTAAGATGTCAAAGCCTCACTGAGAAAGTTATTTTTTTCCAGCCTTAGAATACTGATGCCCAGAAAGAAATCAAGACCAGCACACGGAGGATTTTCTTTAGATAGCATAATTGTGAAATAAAAATGTTAAACCAATTGATAACACACGGTGTTACGAGTTTACAGACACCCTTATTTAGTTACATACATTTTCTTAATATTTAGAATGCTACACAACTTTACCTATAACACATGTGTCACACTATTCTGTTGTAACATTCATCTCCACTTTTGTAACTGATCATATTCCACGCTCCATTCACCAGCATTTTCATGCAGACACTTTACACCAGTAGTTTTTTTTTTCTTACCTCATACTAATATTTCTTTGATCTATATTATGCTAAACTCCTTGATATCTGCCACCTTGATCAATCATACTGTTCCTACTATGACATCTCTTAACAGCACATAATTCATACCCAAAACTAGTATTGTAGGTTATGCTATTTTTCTCCACAGGATTATTTATTTTCAAATGTACATTATTATTTTAGACCCAGATGTATATTAGTACTGTCAAGAATTTTAAACATTCTCCTAAAGAGATTCCATATCCCAACCTTGACTCTCTATAGTAAGATTTTCTTCACTCCACTGTTACAACATCTTTAACTTACTATTTTTCCTTTCCACTATATTGAGACGACATTCTAGACTTGTGATTTTTTTAAAATCCCAATCATATTCATTCCTTGGAATTACAATCATGTTGTAATCAGGAGATCCTTGATGTACCCTTTCCTCGCCACTTATTGACAACAGACACTGCTACAACATTCCTTCTATTCTAACCTAAACTATTACTTGCAACCCTATTGGTTAGGATTTACTATTAGAATATCTAGTGTTTAGTGAATTGATTTTTATCATTCTTTAGTACTTGTGATACAAACAGAAAAGAAATAAAAAAAAAAAAAAAAAAAAAAAAAAAAAAAAGAATTCCAAAAAAACAGAAAAGAAATAAAAGAAAAAAACAATTAGAATGTTTTTTTTTTTATATAAGATGCTATATGTTTATATGCCACCCACACACATTTTGATGATGATAAGACAATATTGTAAAACATTGACTGCCCTGAGGTAGCAGATGAAGAAGAAAATAAATAAATCACCCTATGCCACTCATACCCCCATCAGCTTGATCCCTGATATTCCAACAATATTTTGTTGATATCACAAGTACCCCAATGACATTTGTGCATGCTGATTTTCTGCAAATGAACAATCCCTTGAGAGCATTAGTATATGCTAACCCCAGATTGAACAAATTGCACCTATTTGTTGATGATGCCTTTGCCCATGTTAAAGAAATAGCATTTGCACATGCTGACCTAGCAAATGAAATACCCCATTACCGCATGATAACCACTAATGACACATGAGATGAAGAAGAAGCAACAGGTTATGTATGATGAAGATGACATTTTATATTAAGGTGAAACTTTATGTTGTCACAGCTGAGATTTTGTTGTAATGTTTATGCACAAAATCCCCCACATTAACATTGGAGGAGGAATAATCTTAGTCTTTCGTGGTTACGAGATAAGACAAGGATATAATAGAATATTTGATGAATACCATGGAACAAATCAGAGCAGATGATTGTTGCACATATGAGGACCATATTTGAAGTCATTATTGAAGGATTATCAGTAGACAAGAGACACAAATGAATTATGATAATCCCATGGAACCACAGGTACTAAGGACACAAAATGGAGATTAAATAATGGAAAAAAAAATAATGACTGAATAATTGCTACGCCCAGAGGTAAAGGAAATAGAGATGCATCCGCATTTTGGAGAAGATATCTCTTTGATTTTTGCTTATTGCCTTTGTAATATGAACATTGTTGTATAACAAATGACTATTCCTTATCACGAATTACAGAATGTTGTAAGATAGTTGGAATAAATTGACAATTTAAAATACTCATAACATACCCAGAATTACAGGAGAGAAAATAAATAAATGATTGATGAAAGTGGACACACTGAGATTTGCTCACCCCGAGGATATTGGAAAAAAAAAAAAAAAATAATGTTATCCCAAGGACAGACATGTCACAGATATATCATGGAGATACTATGAAAAAAAAAAAAAAAAAAAAAAAGAATATCTAGATTAGAAATGCAGCAAACTTGGTCAAGGACACCATGAAATAGACCCCCGCCCCACACTTAAGATAACTGACGGATGAGATTTTTGAATTATAAGTACCATAAGTCACCCATCTGGCTGTAGTCAGCGGATGTTACAGGCACCACATAACTCTGACTAACCCTCGACCAGCGAAGGCAGAGTTGGTGTCGAAATTTTGCACATATGTAAAAAGACATGTTTTTGTTCATGTTTTAGTAAAGTCTAGACATTTATGTTAATAGTTCTATAAATGATTAGTTGATATATTGATGATAAATATTCGCAAATATAGTACATGGACAATTAATAAGGATATATTTCCAGTACAGAATAAGAGGAATAGGAAGGATCCACATTTTAAATATTGGAGCACCATGAGCGAGGAATTGGACTTATAAAGAAAATGGAAATGGTACACTGTATGCAAGGATAACCAGAAATAATATGGATAAATAGTAGTCAGAGTGCCAGGAACTTTGTCTTACGAGAATATTGTAGATTCCTCACGATCAATTGATTATTTTCTTCCTTTCTATGTCACATTTTTTTTTTGAGTGATGACCCCAAAATTTTTTTTTTTCATCTCATATTGTCAAAAGTTCTTACATCTCAGTTGATAGTTCCATAAATAATTGTTTGATGTGTTTTGCATAAAGGTATTGCTAGATAAGGTACATAGGGAGTTACTAAGGATGAATTCTCAAGATAACAGGAGGACTAGAATAGATACAATGATATTGGAACACCATAAATGATACATTGGTGTTATGAAAAAAAAAAAAAAAGGAGACAAATATAAATTGTATACAAGGATGCCTCGAGAGTGACAACATGGATACATATTGTCAAGAGTATAAGCAGTTGTCTTAAAAGAGAAAATAAAGTAATACGGAACCCAATGTAGAAAATTCATGATGATTTGGAAACTATATTTTTCTTTTCCCTTATATTTCATAATATGATAGTAACACATTCGTCTGTTGGTTGCTGAATAATGTGATGTTTGAAAATTGATGTATGGGAAGTCAAAGAAGATCTTTGAAGAATAAATATATATATATAAAATAATATTTCTAGGGAAGAGTTCACAAAAAAAAAAAAAAAAAAATACTGTATTGACAGAAAAGAAGGAATGATTAGAAATAACTGACTAATGGACAGGATCACCACCAGACGTACGGATATTGGAAACAAACATCACATATTTTGAAAAAAAAAAAAAAAATGTAATATAGAACATTTTCTACAGTGACGGACTTAGAACGAATTTATACACTTACCATTTAGAAAATGTCAATAACCAGAAACATTCAGATAGATAAATAAGGATAAGCCATGAGGTTTCAATGCTTTTATTGTGAAAAATGATTACTTATAAAAATGATGCTGGTCGTATTATCGTCTGATAAATATGCATATTATGTCTAGAGATGTTTTCTACATGTAATAATGAGCAAGTGGCTCATTCAAAAAAAAAAAAAAAAAAAAAGAGAACATGATGAGTACCCATGAGAACATTGGCTATTTTATGAAAGTGGATTGCCATTACCATAGGAATTAGAGATTTTGGACATTTCTTGGAATATTGCAGAGTACTTGGGAAATAGAATAAATAAGTACGCCAGAAAAAAAAAAAAAAAAAAAATTTTTTTTTTAGTACTTGCAGGCTTTTAATATGGAGCAAATAACAGTACAGAAAAGAGATAACACCCCCACCACATCCAAGAGAATGTAATCAACTATATTTTTGAATGAAATGTAATAGATTATGATAATCCAGCCAAGTTCTGCAAATAAGATAGTTTATTGTTCATTCCCCAGTGTTGCCACTCGTCACATTTTTGTTTTAGTGATGACCTTATGAGTGTTTTGCAGATTTTGTTGGGCAGTGTTGCCAATTTGTAAATTTGGTGAAAAATATTATGATGTGATGAATAAGTTACACTTTTTGAAGTTGATGTCCACTACTAGTTTTTTTTTTTACATAGCAGACGACCTCATATAGACATAGGACCCCAGTATAGGAATTAGATTAAATTTTTTGGAAATATTTTTGGACTTAGAAAAATTTTTGAACTTTAAATTTTTCTGAAAATTTTTTTTTTGAACTTAGAAATTTTTGGGGATGGATTTTTGTTATTGATAGTACTCAAATGTCTCCCTACGGGATACATTTGCGGAGCCCCGGGATCTATATGTGGCCGTGTACATAGTTGTTCCTTTGGAAACAGACTATATTCTTACAAGACAGAGGAAGCACAGACCACCCCATAATTTTATATTTTATGAGAAACAGAAAATAATAAATAGTGTCACATATTTAGGGTAGAGTCGCTTCTACACGCCATTTCTAATAATTGGGTGATTTCCCCTGACCAATCGGATAGCTCAGATTTACCCCGGGGAAAGTGGAACAACGACGCCATTTGGGCAGTAGAATGAAAGAGCGCAACTCAAGAGGTCGTATCTGGTCCAGCTCTACATATTTCTTAGTTTGAGAAAATCAAACTTCAACATTTCTTATAAAATGTGTATTTCAGGACATTGAGTGGTTATATATATATATTTCTTACTGGCGTAAGTAGTGACAATCGTTAAATATGTATTTTGAATAGAGCTCCCAACCCTAGTCGCAGCAGAACTAGGTTCGAGGATTTGAGTCAATTTGCAAAAAATAGTCTTACACCTCAAACCATGTAGAGTAGAAAATATTCTTGTGTTGGAAAGCATTTAACTCAAGGAATGCTTATGATTATAAAGAAATCAAGGACAAATCTGAGGAGATGGGTAAATGTCGTCGAACCTAAAATAAGACTGTAACTTAAAAGAAGGAACACGGTGGAATGAGAAGGTTCGCCATATTTGACAATTGAGTAGGCCTACGAGACAAGGATGCAAAAAGGGATTTTTGCATCGATGAAAGCATCTGATGAGATGATAGAATTTTATTATACTTATTATTGTAAAAATGTTCTGAATTCCAGACTTTGTTGAAATTTTAAGTTTCATGCTGAAAGATATTAAAAGTTTTGCATGAAATCGAACGCTGTTGAAAAGGTGAATTACTACAGTTTTGAGATCTAGATAAGAAATCTATCCATTTCAATTAAATTCGCTACATCAACACCTAAGAGAAGAAAATCGAACCTGGTAACACAAATTTAAGAGAGAAATCTAAATCTCTGGTGATTAGGCCAGTTAAACATCTGCTCTCTGTAAAGTAAACTGAAAATACTGCATATACCGGCACTGCCACATGAAGGTAATATGGTGCCGTTCCAGTCCTAAGGAACACCTGCCCCGGCTACACCTACATAAATAATTTGAAGGATCATCAACGCAAGTGGGGGTTGTTGAAAGTACACTTTTTAAAACACCATATCTATGCAATTTTCAATGACCCACAACGCGAGTACAAGTAAACGAATGACGAACTGACATTAATGAGTGTTGATTACGTAGCCGCGCAGGGAGTATCAATTATTAATTATTTTTCACCATTGTCGACGTCAAACATGGAATCAATTGTATCACCTTTCGACATTGCCGACTTAGATCAAGATAGGGATCGTATTACGGGAGAAAGAGATAATTTATCACAACATACTGTGATGCTACTTGTGAGTATGAAGCTGCCCATCGCACCAAGTGGCGATGCTCCCACGGCACCACCTCAGATTGGGCGAAAAGAAACTTTAAAAAAATTAATTAAATAGTCTTCATTTTGGCGAGGCGCACCCCGTTCAACCTAGACACGTGGTCCGTTGGTTATTTTAGAGCGCGTGTCCAAATGTAAACGACTTTCCGGTCTGTTTTTGACTTCTCACAAGCAGAAGTTAAAAGAACACACAGAAAGGAACACCAGTAAAAATACAGGTGTGGGTTATCACTTATGGGGCGCATTCCTATAGTAAGTTATGACTGAAGGGGGCGCTACAACAACTGTGGTTCTACACTACTTGTGAAATTTAAAAGGGTAAAAATGTGTAGAATTTATCAGGTTGAACATAATAGCAGAAGAAACATCCATTTATGAACTGACGATAACCTTTCTGATACGTTTTCATTACAGCATCTGTATAAACAGGCGTCCTTAGCTTTACATATAATAAAGTCAAGCAGTCAGATTTATATTTAAAAAAAAAAAATGATCTATGAGTAATTCCGTTCATTGCTCGTCCCAGAACCGAAATTATCTGCAAGACTATCAGTCTCTGGTTTAATAATAATTGTTACGGTTTTATTCAGTAAACTTAATTTTCATTCGGCAATTAAGTATCCCTCCTTTAAAATGCTCCTGAGTAAAGTAAGACAAAAGGCAGGGAGGAAGGGAACTAGTCAGGAGCCTCATAAATCTGGACCTAGTATGGTGAAGTCTCTAACACTTCACTCCCCTATGGCAATATTTGCTATTTGATTCCCTTTACCTTTTACCTTAAAAATATCGTATGTTTGATTTCTGCAGTAACTAAGAATGTTTTACGTTAGTATTTAGTGTTAAGAATAAGAGTCAATTTCAAAGTCTTCTTATTTGTTTGACTCCGAAATATGACAACAGTAAAACTAACAACTAGAAAGATACAGACTTTCATGAATGGGGGGCGACTTGCACAGAGTAGAAGGATTAAAATGGTTTAACAAGATGGCTAGTGTGGAACCCAAGAGAAAAGAAATAGAAGGACAAAAATACAATGAAAAGAAACATGATAACACATTACAGTAACAAAGAAAACGTGGAAAGACATGTTGTCAATGAAAATTAATTCTTTTTTCACAACAACAATAATAAAACTGTGGCGCGAAAAATGTTATCTCCAAATAAGATTGTTTAAGGAGCAAGAGGTCAGATGTGATACACATTGAGGACAACTGTTGATAGTGTGACAGGGGCTAGGTGTGGTTGAGGCGAACTTATGTCGATGTGGCTACCTCACACCCAAGACCCATGCACTAAGAAAATTTTATTAAGGATCGTTTGACAGGGGTTGCAATTATTGGCTGCTTGCAACCCTCTCAGCAGCAGACTTAGCAATTCAAGCAACACAAAGCCTTATACAGATCAATATTAAAATACTACCGAACACCCAGACAGTATTCGTAGACTTTAACTCCTAGGCATGTTCTTGCATGAACTAGACTTCAGATCTCAATAGCATGTTCTCTCTCCGCGACAGGCGATCGGAATGATCAAGAATTTCAACGGACGCGATAGCCTGGACGCTTCTCTTCTCTGATTGGCTACTACTCCATCAGCGACATTACTAATGTTCTATTTTTAGATTTAACCTAAAATGGCTGCCACATGCTATGTTGTGGTAGAAGGTACAGAACAACCGACAAAATGGCGATGGACAACATACGAGATGACGATGGCGCTGTCACAATAGCATAACCAAGAGGTCAGATGCGATACACATTGAGGACAACTGTTGATAGCATAACCAAGAGGTCAGATGCGATACACATTGAGGACAACTGTTGATAGTATACCCAAGAGGTCAGATGCGATACACGTTGAGGACAACTGTTGATAGCATAACCAAGAGGTCAGATGTGATACACATTGAGGACAACTGTTGATAGCATAACCAAGAGGCCAGATGTGATACACGTTGAGGACAACTGTTGATACCATAACCAAGAGGTCAGATGTGATACACATTGAGGACAATTGTTGATAGCATAATCAAGAGGTCTGCCATCAATGGTACCTATACCTTGTAGCGGTATGGCAGCTTGCGCACCCTGACAATCCCCAGAGCTATGCCAGTGGGAGTTTTACTCCTGGTAGGTTCAACCAAGCTGGACTGGTCTGTGTGGGTAGGGGTCAGACAAAAGCTGGTACCCTGGTCCTCCAGGTAGGGGGTTTTAGTATAGGGCTGACACCCCTGTCTATGTAAAAAAATAATGAAGTTACGGAAACAACATAAAATGAACAAACTTTGCTGCGGGATGGACATTCGGAGTCTGTGGCTCGTATGACTGTCAGTGGTGAAAGCCGAAAGGAAGCCACTGACATGAAAACGGATGTCCTGACCGCAAAACAGGATACAAGAATAGGATTTTGGAATGTCAGGACAATGTACGAGACAGATAAACTAAGACAGGTCACGGCAGAAATGAGAAACTATAGGTTACACATCCTGGGGATAAGTGAGAGCAGATGGACAGGGGCAGGAAAAGTTAAAACAGCAACAGGAGAAACAGTACTTTACTCTGGAAGAGAGGATGGACAGCACAGTGAAGGCGTAGCCATTATTCTACAGAAAGGGATAGAAAGGACATTACTGGAATGGAAACCCATCAACAACAGACTGATACGATTGAGATTGAGAGGGAGATTCACCAACACTACAATAATACAATGCTACGCACCAACGAATGATAGCGATGAGGAGGTCAAGGATGAATTCTATCAACAACTGCAGAAAGAAATGGAAGACACCCCTAGATATGATCTTGTTATAGTAATGGGAGACCTCAATGCGAAAGTTGGTACACACAATACATATAATGAAAGAACAATGGGGAAATGCGGCAGCGGAACAGCAAACGAAAATGGGGATAAGCTAATAAGTTTCTGTAGCATTAACAACCTGGTCATTGGAGGAACACTTTTCCCACATAAGGAAATTCACAAGTTAACATGGGAATCACCAAATGGTCGGGACAGAAACCAAATAGACCACATCATGGTTAACGGCAGATGGAGGCATGCATTACAAGATGTGAAGGTAAGAAGAGGTGCAGATGTGGGAAGTGATCACCATTTAGCAGTAGCAAAACTGAAAGTGAAACTAAGAAGGGCTGGACCAACTGTAACTACACAGAAAAGGTTTGACATCAGCAAATTGAAGGACCCCCTTAACAGAAAAGCTTTTGCGGCCGACATTAAGAAACGATATCAATTTGCCAAAAGCCAGGAAAAGACATTGACTGATGATATAGACCAGAATTTCAACACCATTTCGACAATATATAAGGAAAGTAGCAAATCATGCTTAGGATTCCAGGAAAGGAAGAAGCAAGACTGGATAACACCAGAAACACTAAACACCATAAAGATGAGAAAGGAAATGAAAAGAAAGAAAACAGAAGCGAAGTCCCCCAGGTTAAAGCAACTATATAGCGAACAGTACAGCCAGCTGGACAGGGAAGTTAAACGCCAAACCCGAGCCAACAAAAGGAATTTCCTAGACAATCTTGCAAAACAGGCAGAAGAGGCAGCACTGAGAAATGAACAAAGCACAGTATACAAAATAACTAAATTCATCAGCGGAAAACAAGGTGCAAACAATATTACATTAGTAAGAGATAAGCAAGGAAATCTCATCAAGACAGCAGAGGGACAGGAAACAAGATGGGCAGAGCACTTCAGAGAAACGCTGAACAAGGAAATACCAGAGACACAATTGAATGTTCCTGAGGCTGAAAACGATCTAGATGTAAATACAGACATTCCACGAAAAGAAGAAATCATCACAGCAATCAAAGGGTTAAAGAACGGTAAAGCTCCGGGCCATGATAACTTAAATGCAGAGCTATTTAAGACAGACCCTGAGCTAGCAGCAGAACTATTAGAACCACTATTTGCACAAGTGTGGAAAACGGGGACAACACCATCAGAGTGGAAGAAAGGAATAATTGTCAAATTGCCCAAGAAGGGAGATCTTGCAGACTGCAATAATTGGAGAGGAATCACTCTTCTCTCAGTTCCCAGCAAAATACTAGGCAGGATAATTATACAGAGAATTTCAAAGGCAGTAGACTACAAACTGAGGAAAGAACAAGCAGGATTTAGAAAGAACAGAAGATGTGTAGACCATATATTCACTCTCAGGAACATTATAGAGCAGTGCTCAGAATGGCAAAGACAGCTTTACATAAATTTTGTTGATTTTGAAAAGGCTTTTGACAGCATACATAGGGACAGTTTATGGAAAATACTGAGGGCTTATGGAATCCCAAGCGGCATAGTGTCAATCATAAAAAGCCTCCATGCCAACTTTACGTGTAGTGTTGGGCAGAGCAACCTAACCTTCGAGGTGAAGACAGGAGTACGACAGGGATGCCCCTTATCAACCACTCTATTTTTAACAGTCATAGACTGGGTGATGCGCCAGACAACAGAGGGCAGTCCAAGAGGTATAAGACGGACTACATTTTCTACATTGGAAGATCTGGAATATACAGATGACATTGCACTGCTGGCACATTCACATCAACACATCCAGGAAAAAACGGATAGACTTAATAAAATTAGCCAGCAGGTGGGCTTGAACATCAATTTAAAGAAGTCTGAGGTCATGACGCTCAATGTGAGCAACCCTGAGCCCATATCAGTAAGGAATCAGCAACTGGTACAGACAGATACCTTCACATACCTAGGAAGCATAGTAACACCAGACGGTGGGGCAGGCAAAGACATCAACATCAGAATGAATAAGGCAAGAACAGCCTTCTTTAGCCTAAATAACATCTGGAAGTCCTCCCAATACAGCACAAGCACAAAATTAAGATTATACCAGAGTTGCGTGCTTTCTGTGCTTCTCTATGGTGCGGAATGCTGGAGAGTCACAGAGAAGGTAATGTCAAAATTGTCCTCTTTTCACACAACATGCCTAAGAAAAATTCACCGCATCTTTTGGCCGAATACCATTACCAACCAAGATCTGCTTACTCGTAGCAAGCAAGAGGACATGCACACCATCATAGCTGGCAGACGCTGGAGCTGGGTTGGTCATGTCCTCAGAAGAGACCCCGATGCCATCACAAGAACAGCTATGTTTTGGACCCCTGAAGGAAAGCGAAAGAGAGGCCGACCAAAAACAACTTGGCGGAGGACTGTGGAGGCTGAGATGCAAAGAATGAACCAGAGTTGGGGCACTGTACGAAGGATGGCCACCGACCGTGCAAGGTGGAATCAATTTGTTGTTGCCCTACAAGACGCCACTAGGCGTGATGGCCACTGACTGCTTTGACGGTCGGTGGTTAAGGATCGAAGAAGAAGAAGATAATCAAGAGGTCAGATGTAATACACATTGAGGACAACTGGTGATAGCATAACCAAGAGGTCAGATGTGATACACATTGAGGACAACTTTTGATAGCATAACCAAGAGGTCAGATGTGATACACTTTGAGGACAACTGTTGATAGCATAACCAAGAGATCAGATGTGATACACATTGAGGACAACTGTTGATAGCTGTCGTGAGAAATTCTAATCCACATATATAAATTAAAAAGTAAATGTAAAGCCTAACAAATAAATTCTATAAAAGGAAGAAGAATGGTAAAGAACAGTGCTGCCACAATGACAGTACTCGAAATCCCCTTTGTTTTATGCTTCGTCTGCAAATTGTAACGTTTCCACGTTAAATATAAGCCACTGCATAATACAAGCGTTTCCACAACACATTAAAACGGGTATTGCATTTCTAAGAAAAAACATTGAGAGGCACACTGCGTATGACCTAAATTAATTACACTACGAATGGACAGATGGATGTAGGATGGAAAGAAGGGAGGGCTGAAAATCAGGAACGCATGCAACACTAAACACGCGTCTCGCTATTAATGCCACCCCCAACAAGCGTAACGCGATATACAATTACTACTATCACGCGTGTAAGGCCACATGCACTAACTTTTTTTCAGACGGACAGTGATAAAAACACTACCCTTCCCAGAGTTAGGTTTTAAAAAACCTGGAAAACGCTTATTAGGAAAGATGACATTAGATGGATTTACGTTTGAAAACATGACAGTACCCAGACACCACATGGGGATTGAAGTGAACAGGAGGTGGTAGAAAATGCACATTTTGAACGCAGCCACCTAGCTCCCTTAGATTGAGATATTTGGATTCCTTAGGGCTTGCTGACACAGAATATGTTAAGTGTTACGCAAATAGTCCAGGAATTAATAAATTATAGGCAAAAGAAAATAATGAGGGTGTCAGACAACCTAAAAACTCGGAGTCGCTCAGTGGCAGAATTTTAAACCACCATTGTACGGAAATAGGGCACAAGTTACATTTGAATTGATTGGATGGAATGATATGTAAGGCTAAACACGATTAGTCGGACTATAAATGCTATCTTTTGTTGTCAAGGGAGACGGAAGTAAGAGTACTTTTTTTCAAACGATGGGGTAGAAATGGCCTGATTGGTTAGGTCTGTTAATATAGTTAATTGATAGCGTTAGTTCGAGACCACTAGTTCAAATAAGCTTGATAAAGCAACAGTGCGTTGAAGCCAGCTCATATTTTTGCTAAATAAAAGCCTGGAACATAAGCAGATGGGAATTTGTGCCAGTATTTGTGCCAGAATTCAGTGCTGGTCAACGTATCTGTGTTTATTTCCTTGAATTTTGGTAGGTTGAAATATTTGATCTCTTTTTAATGAAAATTGAATGTACATTGATAATTTATGTCTGTATATATGTGCAGTTCAGTAGCGAACATGAGACAAGGCCTATATCTATATATATATTGCTCCAACCTGAACAGAAGGTGTCGAAGAAAAGTCAAACTACATGGAATTACCACATAGTACACTGACACCTACCTTATGGCATGGAAGGAATTATAGCTGAAAGTGCAGAGGCGTAGTAACCGTTAGGGAGGTTAATACTGGAGTAAGCTGCTTCAGAAGAAGATATCAGTTAAACTAAAGCTCTGAACTCTGTGTTTGTGATGTATTGTGCTCAGTCTAGCCAGATAGTATAAATTGGTTCTGAAGTAGGAGGTACATCCTTCTTGTTTCAGGGACTGTGGTCCTAGTTATTGAAGCCCCACCTGGTCTGAGCGTTTGCTGAATCCAGAGGCTACAACATACTCTTTGGTCCCTGTAGTAACCAGTGAGGTGTCTTCAGAACCAGTGAAGAAGTCTAGCAGAGGAGTCTTTGCCTGCCGCCATCACGAAAGTTAAGCCCTTCGTGGCCAACAGAGCTCAACAATTTGTACCCCTCCTTTTAAAATGAATTGTATTAATTAAAGAGGGGCAATTAATTGTTTTAATGTTCGGAACTGAGACCATCTCCAATACTAGTTCCAAACATACACAAGCACATGCAGTCATGATGTCTAATAAGAATCTATCTTGAAGAACAAAACCAGTATTACCTCATATTACCACATCACAACTCACACACATAGATTACTAATATTGTATGTCAATGCAAAGACCACATTTATATCTGTGTACATAATATTTGTAATTACATGTTATAATATTGCCTGGTTCACTGTGTAGTTGAATCAGGATCACTATTGTAGAAAAAAATCAATACATCTGTATATATCTGAAATTTATCATTGAATCTTTTAAGATAGTCTTCTAGAGTGTTGACTGTTTGTGAGTGTCACAGTATTGTCAAGTATGGTGGAATAATTAAATTGTTTATCTGTTTGTTGTTGTGGTGACTTACACTTCATCATTTGCATAACCCTAGACATATAACGTTGCCAACACAATATTCCAGAATAATTCTGACTGAGATATAAATATGTGGCAGTAAGTAAGGTTATCTGTAAAACACTACACATATTAGATACAGATACCTTCACAGCTGATCTCAGTCAGTACACTAAGTCCCTATAAATATTTATATCATCCCACTTTACCACAATAGCATAACCAAGAGGTCAGATGTGATACACATTGAAGACAACTGTTGATAGCATAACCAAGAGGTCAGATACGATACACATTGAGGACAACTGTTGATAGCATAACAAGACAGTCCTTGCTTTAGAATCCCCAGGGAGAGAAATAGAGGAATACAGAAAAACACTCAGAAATGTGAAAAGGTAGTTTTTAAAAATTTGGTTTGTAGATTTTGTCTTCTTGTGGCAATGCACGTTCCTTTCAACCTAGTATTTGGTTTTATCAGAGCGCAATTTGCCATTCAAAAATAAATGAACTCTATTTAACTGAAGTGACGTGTTAATAAATTCTAAGCCCTGAAAAGGACTACAGATATACCTCAGAGATATTGCGGGTTCGGTTCCAGAGCACCGCAATAAAGCGAATATCGCAACAAAGCGGGTCAAACCCATTTTTTGACTTCTCAGAGCATAGAAAGGCCTAAAATCATGTTTACACTACGTCTATTAAGTGCGCAATAGCGCTAGGTCTAAAAAAAAAAAAAAAAAAATGTACTGTAAAATTATAAATACGTTATTGCTAAAAAATGCTAACCTTCATCATCTGAGCCTTCAACGAATCGTAAATTTTTTGCTGGTGGAAAAACCAAATCTGTTGGAAGAAGAAGGCACGTTCTAATAAATAAAAATTATTAATTTAAAAAAAAAAAACCGCAATATCTGCGAAGCGCAATAAATCGAGCTATACCTTGTACCTGTACTAGCATCTATCCGCTAGCATAAAAAAGCCATGAAAAAGACTGCTTGCCCGATCAGCGTTGATAGATACTAAGTCCTGAAAAGGACTAACATTGTCCATCTGCTAGCCTGAAGCCCTGAAAAGGACTTGCCCTAAAAAGGACTCGCCAGCTACGTCAACGCTGACCGTACTTCCTCAGTGTTCAGCGAACACTGGTTTTAGTGAACTCTTAAGCAATATTGCTAGATCGTCCATCGTTGATAAATGTGAATTGGTAACAGACATGAACGGAATAAAAAGGTTCTCAAACTGACAACAAAGAAAAAGAAGGCTTGGCGTAAATTTTTTGATGTACTCAACGGGGAGCTGGGGATATTGATATTGATGATGATGATGAAGTTTGCCAAAGGTGAGAGTAAAGTTGGGAATCCATGTGATAGAGAGTTGATTTGACTTTTGAGTAGTGGTGTATTAAGGGGGTTGTGAGGGAGGCGGTCCGCCCCGGGTGGCAGCCAGAAAAGGGGTGCCACTAGACACTATTACATTAGTACTTAGTGTTAAAAATATACTCGCAAGTGTGCTTCTTTTAGAGGTGGGGGGTGGGTGCCAACGATAGGATTCGCCCAGGGTGCCAAACACTTTAAGTACTCCCCTCTTTTAGACCGTAATATGTTGTCATCAGTTTACAGTAAAGTCTGTTAGATCAAATTGCAGCGACAAAGCTCCACCCAATCCGGCATTTTACGTTTTGCTGCAGTAAATATACTTACTACATGTATGTTATAACACCCGTGTGTTACCGGGGCCCGAAAGGGGAGCAAAGAATAGTAACACTGTCCCCTACCAAGCATGTCGTAAAAGGCGACTAAGGAGGGTTGGGCATGGGGCCGGTTACACCATCCTGTAAAAAAATTTAAACCACAAAAAACTTCAACAAATATGGACAAGTCAAATAAAGAAAATAGGGCACGGCCATCCAAGACAGGGGAGGGTCCTCTCGCGGGGAGGCGTGTGGTGCAACACGGGGAAAGCCGAGGGGAGTCTGTGTTGCTGACTGGCCTTCTTTCTTCTGGGAGAGCTTCCGGATTTGGCACCTGGAATGTTCGGACATTAAACGGGCAGGGGAGGGTGGCGCAGGTGGCGGCAGAGGTGAGGGAATGCGGGATCGAGGTTCTGGGAATGTGTGAGGCAGGGTGGAGGGGGGTGGACAGGAGAGGACTCATCACGGGTGAATTGGTGCTGTCCTCGGGACATGAGGACGGGGGTTCACACCACAGTGAAGGGGTGGCTCTTGTGTTGTCTAGGGAAGCACAGAGAGCACTGGTTGAATGGGAGGCTGTTGGACCCAGAGTAATAACAGCTTCTTTCAAAACAGCTGGAGAGAAAATTCATGTGAATGTCATCCAATGTTGTGCACCAGCTGGTGACGGGGAAGAGTCTGTGAGGGAAGCATTTTATACTAAACTACATGAGATTGTGGATAAAGTGAGAAGAGGGGGCATCACAATTTTGATGGGTGACATGGGTGCGGGGGTAGGTGCGGTCAACGCTGGATTCGAGGGGGTCGTGGGAAAACATGGGCTGGGAGTGGTGAATGAAAATGGAGAGCTGTTCGCAGGCTTCTGTGCTTCGTGTCAACTGGCTGTGGGAGGAAGCGTGTTTCCACGTGGGAGAATGCACGGGGCAACATGGATGTCGCCAGACCGTGGAACAGAGGATCAGATTGATCGTATATGCATAAACGGGGGGTTTGGATCGTCATTGCGGGATGTGAAGGTATGTAGAGGAGCAGATGTGGCATCGGATCGCCATCTTCTGATAGCCAAGGTGAGGGTGAGACTCGGGAGATATGCGGCAGTGCAAAACTGTAGACAGCAGTTTGGTGTGGGACAGCTGGGAGATCGGGAAACGGGAGACAGGTTTGCGGTCACAGTGTCCAACAGATTCCGGGTGCTCCGGCGGCTGGAGGATGTAGAGAGTACGGAAGACTGTTGGCAGCTGGTCGGGACGGTATGGAAGGAGGCGTGTGAAGAGATGCTGGGGAAGGGGGAAAGACAACAGAGGGCATGGATGGCAACAGGGGCCATCGGTAAGATAGGGGACAGAAAAAACAAGAGAGCAGAGTTGGACACAAGCAGGGCTAGAGGCTCCAGGGCCAGGGCTCAAGAGGTGTGCACAGAAGCGGGCAAAGAAGTGGGGGGAGGTGTCGGGAGAGACAAGAGAGGTGTATTGAGGAGTTGGCGGGAGGGGCAGAGGATGCTGCGGCCAAGGGAAGTGTGAGAGAGCTGTGTAGCGGCACAGGGAGGCTGGCAGGGAAATGCGGGCAAGCAGGTTGCCTCATGGGGGACGGGAATGGGAGACTGCTCAGCAGTATGCGGGGGCAAATGAGGGGGTGGACAGAATATTTTGGGGACCTTCTCGGTGGACCAGCTCCACGGGACCCGCCGGACGTCCGGCCAGCGGAGGAGGAGCTGCAGATTAACGGTGAAAGGCCAACGAGGGAAGAAATGAGGAAAGCCATGGGGCTTCTAGGAGAGGGAAGGGCGTCTGGACCTGATGGCATTCCGGCGGAGGCCATCGGGGCAGATGTCGACACGGCTGCAGAGATGTTATGTAAATTACTTGGTATGGTCTGGGAGGGGGGGGGGGGAGATGCCAGCAGAGTGGAAGGAAGGATATCTGGTTGGGTTGCCTGGGAGGGGAAGTTTGCAAGAGTGCACAAATTATAGAGGAATGGTGTTGCTATCAGTGCCAGGAAGAGTGTTGGACAGGATTATCCTTGGGAGATTAAAGGAGTCCATGGACGGGAGACTGAGGGGTGAACAAGCGGGTTTTCGACGGGGCAGATCATGTGCGGACCAGATGGCCACTTTGAGAGTAGTGGTTGAACGGGGTCTGGAATGGAGTTCACCGCTGTACATCGGATTTGTGGACTGCGAGAGGGCATTTGACAGTGTGGACAGAGAGTTACTTTGGAGATTGATGAGGCATTGTGGAGTTCCCCTGGGGATCATTGGTTTAATAAAGAAGGCATATGAAGGCATGACATGCGGAGTTCTTCGCGGGGGACAGCTTGCAGAACCGTTTGGGATGGGGGCAGGAGTGCGGCAGGGATGCCTCTTGTCTCCATTTCTTTTCTTGCTGGCAATAGATTGGGTTGTGGGATCATCGACAGCACACAACAGAAATGGAGTCCGGTGGACTCTGGCTGGGCAGTTGGATGATCTGGATTTTGCTGATGACTTGGCTCTTCTGTCCCATAACCGTAATCAGATGCAGGACAAATTGAAAACACTCGATGAGAGGTCACAGCAATTGGGTCTGAAAATACACAGGGAAAAGACAAAAATAATGAGAATAAATGCAGGTAATGATAACAGGGTTGAACTTGAAGAAACACCAATTCAAGATGTAGAATCATACATATATCTTGGCAGTAATATAGACAAAGTTGGAGGGACAGACAGCGATATCAAAATAAGAATACAAAAGGCAAGAGGATCTTTCATTGCATTGGGAAATATATGGAGATCAAGAGAAATCGGATACCACACGAAATAAGAATCTTCAACTCAAATGTGAAGTCAGTCCTATTGTATGGCTCTGAGACATGGAGAACAACAAAGACAACAACCAAAAAGCTACAGACTTTCATAAATGGGTGCTTGCGTAGAATAGAGGGATTAAAATGGTATGACAAGGTTACCAACGTGGAACTGATGACAAGAACTAGACAAGTGCCAGTAGAACAAGAGATGAGAAGAAGACGATGGCGATGGATAGGACACACACTGAGGAAACCTGTTGATAGCATTACAAGGCAGTCCTTGTTCTGGAACCCCCAGGGCAAGAGAGGCAGAGGAAGACCAAGAAGTACATGGAGAAGAGAGTTGGAAACAGAGGTGAAAATGATGAGGAGAACATGGAAAGAACTTGAGATGATGGCACGGGACAGGAGGACTTGGCATGTGTTTGTTGAAGGCCTATGCTCCTTTGGGAGTGGAGGGTTATGAATGAATGAATGTATGTTATAAGTGTAACTGTGACACCAATAAGATGACTGCTGAGTATTTGCTTCCAACGTATGACGAACAGAGAAAGCACATTCGGCCGTCACGAGTACCAGTTGTGGAAAAACTCTGGAAAAATCAGCTGACCACATATTCAAATTGACGCCTGAGAATGTAAGAAGAAGAAGAAGTGTATATGTTATATTTTATTTTATTTTATTTATTATACGTATGTTTTCATTTTGAATGCAGCAGTGGAAAAGCTGAGGCTAATGACATTAGCTTAAATAATTGTTTTGCAGTATACACACACGAAACTATTCTTGAACTTCTCGGTATGGTTTCATAGGGTCTATGAGGCAAGACAAGGATGAGAAAACTGTTCCCTCGTGCGTGCTGTTAGAGGCGACTAAACTGACGTTGTGTTCGACTGGCAGAGTCGTGAGAGCACTTTCCTTCCGCGGCAGATGTAACGGGTTCCAGGCTCGAAACCAGGTAGTGTCCCGTCCCAGTCCGCCCAGCTGTAAGTAGGTACCTGAATTTGCTCTTGAATTAGGGAAGACAAAGGCAACGAGGAAGTGAATAACTCACCTCCACCTCATAAATATTTCCTTAGTATAGCGAAATTTCTAACACTTCATTAACCTTAGGGTTTCTATCGTGGCAACAAAATGTTTGAAAGACACGTTCTTCTGTTTGTCTTTCCTACCTGGACACATAGATCCAACTGGTAGAGCAGTTAGAGCATTAGCCTTGCGCGGCAAAATTGCCGGGTTCAGGATCGAAACCTGGTTGCGTCAAGCTCCAGTCTACCCAGTTGTAAATGGGTACCTGGCTCTGCTCTTGAGTTAAGGAAAGGCAAATGCAGCGAAAAAAAGAAACAGGTCATCCCACCTCATAAAGCTGAACCTAATATAACCCAAGTCTCTAACACTTCACTCTCTGGCGGTTGTTCCTTATATGGAAGTCTCTAACACTTCAATCTCTGACGGTAGTTCCTTATATGGGAACTACCTTTACATAGATACGGTACATGTCTGTCGTCTGCTCCAGTTAGAAATGACTGAACATGTCTGTCTGCTCCAGTTAGAAATGACTGAACATGTCTGTCTGCTCCAGTTAGAAATGACTGAACATGTCTGTCTGCTCCAGTTAGAAATGACTGAACATGTCTGTCTGCTCCAGTTAGAAATGACTGAACATGTCTGTCTGCTCCAGTTAGAAATGACTGAACATGTCTGTCTGCTCCAGTTAGAAATGACTGAACTTGTCTGTCTGCTCCAGTTAGAAATGACTGAACATTTTTTGAACAAATGGTATCGGAGACAGTAGTGACTAGTTCTCAAATATAACGATTATTCTTTGATTTCTTCTTAATAAGTAGTAGTATACTTCTGTTTTATGAGATCATCTGTTTTCTATGTACTGTTTTTATTTGAAGCTAATATTGATTACTGCTTTAATCTCTACCGTCATCATTTGAATTATTTCGCATTCCCCTTCTTTTAAAATTGATCTGGCAGTGCGAACAAAACCAGTGGGCTTTAACCATGCTGAATTGATAGTTAGTGCTTGTGAAATGCGCTGGCGATTGATTGGATACCCACCGAAGAAACCTGTTGAAAGCATTAATAGACAGTCCTTGTTCTGGAGTCGCAAGGGTAACAGAAGCAGAGGTAGACCGAAAAATAACATGGAGAAAAGAGATGGATGTGACAAGATAGATTTGGGGCAACCCCTACTCGATCTCTCTTTCACTCCGGCAGTACTCATTTTAAATTGTTATACTGACTATTTACGTGATTTTCCCTGGTCAGCACTTTTTTCTTTCTCTGTTATGTAGCAGATATTTGATATTGTAAAAACATTTGACACTCTTTGTTGATGATAATACATCGCATTTGCTAGGCGCGGCACAGCTTTGCTGAGATTATCTCAGGTAAAACCCATATTGGTCTGCTTAGTTTTCGCGTAGAGTTGTGTGCTCAAGTGACAGATAACAAGACTACTCAGACATAAATGACATAATCGTTTTCTGTTCGACTCTCACGAAGACATTACTTTATATTATAGTAATTTGTTACTACATCTGAAACACATTGTCGTATGCGTTTACAGATGTGTTGGTGAGTTTGTACACCAGGCATCGGATGTTTCATTACCATATATGGGAGACGTGACATTTGCATCACGCGCAAAATTATTCCATGTCGCAATATTCTTAAATTACCCCACCCAACAAGCATGTTTGAAATGATAGGAGCCCTGAGTAGCTTCATAACAAACAGATGCGGGGGTAGGACAGGAATATAACCTGACCTTTTCGCAGTTTTAGTTCGCTGTGAGAAATCGCTTGCTAAGACGACACAACTTGACTTAAAACCTCAGACCTAAGTGTCTTTTATATTTGGACATGCGCCCTAATATAACCGACTAGGTTGAACGGGACGCGCCTCGCCAAAAAGAGGCAAAACTTTATTAAAAATAAAAAAAACCAGACTTTGCCAGAAGTTATAATTCACAATTCTGTTTTATCAGGCCAGACCTTTTCTTGGAGAATCTTGACGGACTTACAAAACACCCCAGGAAAACTCCATCAATTTAACAAGGAAACTGGGACTGAGGAAACTGAACACGCGGAGTCATAGAGGGAATTATCTTATAAAAGTAACGACCCCAAGAACACGTGTAAAAAGGCATATGCTAGTGTCTTAACTTTATTCATCTAAGCAAAAAGTCTGTGAGCCAGGATTGGCGTAAGTTATCATTTTACATTCTACATTTTTCATTACTAACATGGGAACTAATATGTATATATAAATGGCATGTGAATATTTATCGCTAGGGGATGTCCAAGTCATTTAAGGCTGGCAACCTCAGCGTATAGATTGATGATTTCATGAACCACCACTGCAAGGGCTGGTGACTGCTTTATTGCTAGTTTCTTAAAGAGAACTAAGAGCATAGGTAGTCCCAAGTTCCATATGGAGCAGGGAGGGAAAGATGAAAGAAATGATGTACATTCTAACTATAATATTTACATTTTCAAACCAGTGTAAATTTCTATGTAAACATATTCACTTTAAAATTAATGAAAGTTTCAAACTTTTCAACAAGTGTAAATGTAAATGAAAACATATTCAATTTATACTGTGAACACTTTTCAGTCAGTGGAGATGTAAATGCAAACAAAGTCTATCTATACTATTAACCTTTTCATTTAAATATATATATATAAAAAGATGAAGCTGTTCAATTTAAATGTAAAAGAAAGTTTTCTCTTGAAGGATTAAGTTTAATTCTCATCGAGGGTAAATTCTGAGTAGATTGGATTGTGGAATGGGAGAAAGGGGACATATAAGTATGTGTCGGGAAACGCAATACTCAGGAGAGCGTTTCGTTTCTATTATTTTACCATAGTTGTTGGTGGTGGTACCAGTTGTGGGTACTATCTCTGGAACAAGAAGGGAACAGTGGCCTGAGCTTTAAAACGAGGGACCAACTTTGTAGACACTCTCTGACACTTCTGGAACGTGCTACGCCATACATTCGTGACCAGTGACGAGCGTCATTAGTAATCAATCTACCGAGAACCAACCCATCAAAGGTAAAGGTAAAGGATCCCGTTACACACCCACTGAGGCATATTGGGAATATGGTGTTAGGCCCATATTTTCTTGACCATCGGCACACTAGGGGTGATGTGGTCAGCATCACGCCGGCCGCATTAACCTTCTCAGAAGTTGCTCTGGTACCCGATTGGGGCTGGGTCGACCTAGGAGCCGTTTGCGGCCTAAAATAAATCCAACATCATCTGGGGATCGAACCATAGACCACTAAGCTAGGAAGCCAGTGCACTAACCACTATGCTACCGCGGCTCCCATTGTCACGTAGACAGAAATTTATTTTGCCATTTTAATGTTTTGTTTTCCTAATCATTTGTATTCTCATTTTCTTTCATTTTCTCCTTCTCAAACCCCACCCGAGGTGTTTACGTTCAGGCTTTCAGTGGAAATCCCCCACTGGTCAGAAACGGTCAGCGCAGCGGTAATATTACATCAAACGCACCTGGCGCTGGCCTGATATGAAGAATTTCTCTTACGCGTAAAGTGTTTGAACGAGCGAAAGGGTCCCGGTGTTTGGCCGTCAGAACGCTGCTAGTGATCATAATATTATGCATCCTTGAAACAGGGGGAGATAAACCCGCTGCTAGCCTTTGTTGTTTGCCCTTAGATGAGCAAAGAGCACATATATTATGATTGTCTCTGGGGGAATTTTCGCAAAGTTGTTGCTTCTGAAAACCTGTGTATTACCCGGTATTACGCATTACGCCAATACATCTGTAGAATCAGGTTAGGCAGGTGTCCGGGGGGGGGAGCGTCCTTTGTAAGCTATAAGATTTGAAATTTTACTACGTCAAACACACTCGTAGAAGATTCCTGGCCCGAGATAGACCATTATGGAAATAAGGCAAACATTAACACAGAACTAAATGTTTTTGGCCTATTTCTTGGCATTTTCTCGGGGTGAGTAAACATATCTTATAATTATTATATTAGATTCATGTTAGCTTTTATATATATCTGTTAGGGAAGTGAATTCATTTCTGAGGACTTCTCCTAGTAATTTATTCAGTGATAAGGTAGCGCTGTCTACGGCCTATTAAGTGGTGCTTAAACTGTTACGGTTTATCATGGGTTAAATGTTAAACTTACAATAACAGATATTAGGCGTAGAATCAGTCCACGAATGCTTACCATTGGGTTAAGAGTCAGCAAAAATTAACTGTCATTTCTGTAAGATAATGTCAGGTGTGGATTGTTCACTTTAAAACTGAATAGTGAGATGCAGGTAATAACTCTGGATTATAGGAAATAGTCACTTATTCCTTTTTGATAGATATTTTTAGTGGCAAGGGAGAATCATTTTATGCTTACTTGTGTGGCTAGGCACTAGTCTATAACTTTCACAGAAAGCAGTCACCAGGCATAGATATAATTATATCTTATGATTCAGCCACAATTGTATTATTATAGCAAGAACATTGCATTCTCTTTGTACTCATTGTGTGGAATATTAATATATTTTCCCAAAGGGACATATTACTTATTTTGTAATGTCACATGCTGTAATCTGTTTATGTAAATTCATTTAATGTTGTAAGATGAATAAGCATATCCATTTAACTGTAACTACTGGTTAGGTTTCCTGTATATTGAGATTGGGAGAAGAGGAGTAGATTGTTGCTGTCAGAACAGTTACTGACAGGTACCTGGGTGTGCAAAAGATATTAAGTCTATGCGGGTGCGTGTTGATAATTGATATTTTTAAGGAACAGGAGACATGGTTAAAGACAGCCCTAAACTATCATAGCAATGACTACAATAAATTTAATCCCATAGTGGAGCGAAACTTTCTGTATAAAGTTAGTGTGACTTATTATTTGCTTGATGTAAAAGGGTGTCTCTTTTCGGTCTCAGTTTCAGGGGGATACCGAATTGCTAGTCTAGTTTCCAGTCAGACGAAGAATGTCACCGTCTCTTCGATCTAGAGGGATTCTGAGGATATCTAGCCCCACGAGTGTCACAGCCATACCTGGAACAACAACCTTTTGTCAATGCCATTTCCCTCTCACGGGAGTTCAGCTCACGCATTGTGAAATGAGCCAACGCAACAATCTGAAACGTCTATGGCAGTAGTAGTTTCCTACTCGCCTATTGGATTACCAGTCAGGGCATTGCGGCTTCCAAAATCTCAAAACCGCCCAGCATGCCTATAGCAGAATTCCATATCACCCGCCTTTTTTGTGCCTAAACGGGGCACTCAGCCAAGCCACAGTCAACCAGCCAAAACCGGATTTAAAGCCAATTCTAGCGCCGGATAAGCACGCCTTGGGATCAATTGTCCTCACGTGACTTCGTCCCATGGTTTATTTCTGGGTCTAGGTAGAACTTCGCACTTCGGAGCGGCCAGCAAAGATAAACAGCGTCTTCCAGTCCCCTCGCGAAACTAGAGGTCACCAACAGTTAGCACCAACAAAGAAAGTTTTTTTACAGGCCAAGTCCATCATCCATGGAGTATATCTTTACGTAAAAAGACACTTTCCGGAGCTATTACATTTGGTCCCACGTAAGCGGACGGACTGACACGCAGCTTATTCATTTTGGTAAACCAGAGGTAAATACAGAGTTCCAGCCCCTCGCGCAATTAGGGGTCACCAAAGATAGCGCCTACATTGGATTTACAGGTCAAGTCCATCACCCATGGAGTATATCTTTACGTAAAGACATTGGAGCTATCCCATTTGGTCCCACGAAAGCGGACGGACTGTAGCTCAGTTTTGTTTATTTGGTCAGCAGGAGATAGACAGTCTTCCAGTTCCCATCGCGAAATCAGGGATGCCACCAACAATAGCGACTACAGTGGATTTATACAGGTCAAGTCCATTACCCATGGAGTATATCTTTACGTAAAAAAAGACACTGTCTGAAGCATTGTACTTGGTCCCACGAAAACCGACAGACTGGCAGACAGTTTATTTATTTCTCTTTGTGTTCTACAGGTTTTATGAATGGTGATCTGTGTGTGTGATTGTTGGTGTATATGATTATTGATGAATATTTGATTATTGATGTAATTTTATGTTGTTGTGATGATATGCATTATTTTCATGTTTTTCTTCTTTAATAAATTTTACACATTTATTAATGCGCTGTTCACGACCTTTCCATCCATATTTGTATTTTTAGCTCTTTACTATAATCTCTATGTATGATAAGAGAAAAGAGAGAGAGCAGGAGATGCTTAGACAGTAAAGTGAGTTGAGGCTTGGAGAGAGAGATCATTTTGGTAAATCTTCTTTCAGGTTGTCTCAAGATCACATTTTGCAAGATTTTTCTCGCTTTTTTGGTGAGATAGAAGCATCATTATCCTTCTATCTATCACTTTTGCAAGAGTAATCTTGTGCGAAGGTAGACACATTTGAAGGCCCATAGTAGATACTCTTGAGTTTTGGCCACTGTTGGACCACTACTGCAAAACAGGGGAGGCAATCCGTGACAATGGAGACAGTGAAAATGAAAACCACGAGTTGACGACACGCGACAGAAGTACGTGGCATACGTTTGTAGAAGGCCAATGCTCTTTAATGATCTAGCTATAGGGTAAAGAATGCATTAGCACGTTGTGCGGTAGTTTACAACTGGGCTGCGGTATCTTCACTTTTCAACCTGGCATATCTGATTTCAGAATACACGTTTATTCAGGTTTTTCGCTCTTTAATCATTGAGTGGTTCGCGCTTACGAACAAAGCATCAGGTGGTTGGAAATCAGTTGTCCTTTTCCTGGATGAGTTGCAAACTAGGGCATGCGAGCCTCCTCTTCCTGGAGTATTCTGGTCTCGGGGCGCCCGTAAGAGACTCCACCAATCCCAATCATCTTCTCTTGTTAATTAAAAAAAAGTCATTCCACGAGTCGGCCAGGAGTAGAATTTTCAGATCATAGACTATATGAGGGGTTCTCACCTCTTTTCAGTCCCTGAATCCTCTTGACTTCCAGTAAACATCAACCATCTCATACCCCCTTGACTTTCAGTAAATCATCAACCATCTCGTACCACCTTGACTTCCAGTAAACCATCAACCATCTCATACCCCCTTGACTTTCAGTAAATCATCTCGTACCACCTTGACTTCCAGTAAACCATTAACCATCTCGTACCCCCTTGACTTCCAGTAAACCATCAACCATCTCGTACCACCTTAACTTCCAGTAAACCATCAACAATCTCATACCACTTTGACTTCCAGTAAACCATCAACAATCTCATACCACCTTGACTTCCAGTAAACCATCAACAATCTCATACCACCTTGACTTCCAGTAAACCATCAACAATCTCATACCACCTTGACTTCCAGTAAACCATCAACAATCTCATACCACCTTCACTTCCAGTAAACTATCAACCATTTCGTATCCCTTTGACTTCCAGTAAACCATCAACAATCTCATACCACCTTGACTTCCAGTAAACCATCAACAATCTCATACCACCTTGACTTCCAGTAAACTGTCAACCATCTCGTACCACCTTGACTTACAGTAAACCATCACCATTTCGTATCCCTTTGACTTCCAGTAAACCATCTCGTACCCTCTTGACTTCCAGTAAACCATCAACCAGCTCGTACCCCCTTGACTTCCAGTAAACCATCTCGTACCATGTTGACTTCCAGTAAACCATCTCGTACATGTTGCGGTCCATTCTAATGATGTGTTGATCAGAATTCTGTATAGTTAGCAAATGTCCAAATGAACTCACAACAGCTAAATCAACGAAGAAATGTTGATCACTCCTGGTTAACGTTTTTAGAATTTATTCACATCATACAACATTGAAGCTCCACAGTTTTATATAATAAAAGTAAGCCATTTTTCATAGACCAATTGTACTAGGCCATAATAATACATGAATACGAGTAGTAGGCAAATTTGCCGACCATTTAAGTCCAACTGTCCGCGACAATATAACTTGACTAGATCGTCAAAATGTTAATAATAATTCATGATACTTCTCTGTCAATTCACACATGAATCTATGGCATGCAATATCTCAACCTCATGTCCATAAGCATGCACAAATATCGGACATCAAACATTATCCATGCTACGACACTAGCAATTATACGTGCTATAATATGGTACATATAGGAATGACCGACATTAAAAGCAAATAAGACGCTTTCACACAAAACGCAGTATCATTCAAAGTTCAGTTGGCCGGCACTGCTCTGAGAGAGCAAATATAGGGCGTCCCAGATAATAAAAATGAATGAGAGGTAAGCTCGGAAAGTGGGAAATGAATGTTATGATTTGGGTTTTTTCCATTGTTTAGGTGGAAAAGAGAGTTGTGACAAAAATCGAAAAGAAACCAAAGACGTGTGAGACAAATGTCGAAATAACAGAAAGCCGTGTGCAAAATGTCGAAAACAGAGAGCCGTGTGTAGAAAATTGTAACGTGTGAAAAAAGTGAGTAGTGTGAAAAATGGCGGGAAAAAGAAGTAGCTGTGTATAAAAAGGAGAGATGTGGGCGATAGACAGGCTTTTACAGATTTTTAGGACTTTAGGAAGGATTTTTACAGAGAGTTTATATTTTTTAGATTTAGAAGAAGGATATTACATATAGACAAGAAATTTGTGCTAGGTAGTTTGTAGGGTTAAATGAACTTCGTCTTTGAGGTTATCAAGACCAGTTTATTATTTTCTTTCCTTCTGCTGGATATATTTCTTTTGGATGTATACACTATTTTGTTTATAAGTGAGTAACGAACACGTCAAATTTGTGAAAATACCGGTACTTGTCAAACGACGGTCAATAAACATATACTGCATTGCTGTTTGTGGAACTTTACAGTATTTCATTTGGATTATACCTTGTCATGTAGAGACTGTTTTGCTTATCACTAAACACAAAAGGGAAGAACAAACCTGGGAAGAAAAATGAGCAGAAGTCAAGTATTACCATCTCTGGCGGAAGGACAGTTAGCACTTGAACTACAACAACATATAAAGGATTAACTCTGACCAAATAAAATCAATACAACTACTAGTGCGGTATAACATCGATCTACACGACCACATTCTATCGTGAGCTTCGCTCAATCGAGCGACAACCAAAACGGTACAGTCGAACTGACAGTCAACCTAAGGATTTACAAACAAACTCATTATGCTTAGAACCAGCACTGAGGAAAACAATTGTCGCGAAATTATTCGTCCGACAATCTTCTGTCTTTCTCTGCCTCATCGGACAATGACCCAGCTCTGTATTTTTCTGAATGCCTCATGGGACAATGACCTCCCTCGGAATTTTCGAGTTCATTGTCGCATTGATATTTACCTGAGAGGCTAATGACCCAGATAAGCCGGGATTTCCAGTGACCCGGAGGGGCTTAGGCCACTGCCCCAGATATTCAGGATTTCCCCGGCGGAGTACAATTTGAGGACATTTACCCGTGATCAGTTGGCAGAGGTGAATGACCGCGGTTAGCTGTATATATGAGATTATAGAACGTGTATATTTTACTCACATCTGCAAGCCCCGGCGGAGAACCTCAAGCATATTGTCAGACCAAAAGACCAAAGAGAAATACTTATATAGTATATGCCGTTTTTGAGCCAAATTCAATCTTGGAATCAATTCGGGTGAGCGAAATGCATTATCTTCTTATATGCAAGTATTTGTATTGAATGTTTGAACTGCTTTTCATTATTATTTCATTATATGCAATTAACAGTAGTTAATGTTTGCACTGCTTTTCAGTCAATTGCCTACTTTCCTGTAATGGATATATTTTCCCAAATGCATATATTTACTGTTTGGCCTTCAGGTTTTACAGAAAGCATGTGTGCTACCCTGGCCGCGTCTTTTATTTAATGTAACCATTATCGCATCCATGTATTTACTATATGATTTTGTATGCCTTTACAACAGTTGATAATATATGTATGCCTATGCCCCTACCCTATTAATATCATATGTTTGCAGCTCGCAGAATGGCTCTCAACATTGGTCCATGTCATTTATATAATAATTTGACTAATATCTGAGCCTGGTTTATGGACCACACTCAGGACAAATTAATGCCTCTAACCAGAGAGCTAAATAGAGTGTTCCTTTGTGTGTATCTCCTTAGCTCCCTGGTGGTGACAAAAGGCAGGTGAAACTCGCAGTAGTGTAGTGAAACCTTGCAGTACTTGACACGAATTATTCCAGCAACTTGGCCGGGGGAACAAACCTTGCAGTGATAGTGTGACGTCATACAGCAGCAACCCATTCATGATAAGTGCACTTTTAAAAAGGACCAAACACTAATCGATCTTAGGTCATACCAGTCAATGATTAAAATTAGGACATAAACATCAGCCATCGTGAAAGGGTACCCTAATATAAACAGAACTTTTGTGTAGACTATTTTTATCTCCATTTACCCAGTGCTGTATACATTAACGGTATACATATATATATATATTTGGTTTTTTTTTCTTGTGTTTTTCTGTAACCAATTTAGCTTGGTCTAATATACATAAATTCATAGAAACGAATTTCACTGTTGTTTCTTTCTTTTCACTATATGTTTTGTATTGCTTGGTAGTTAACTGTTTATGTGAATTATTATCTTAATTACCAGCTGGGGGTCTCTTGAGCCATATCAGTACCTCAGGGGAAGTGTGGCTGAAGACCTAACATACTCTCAGGATCCTTGATGGGATTTGCTTTTTTGCTTAACTGAGAAGAGTTTAAATTTCAGTCTCCTGAAACATTTCTTCTTACAAGTGTCGGACTATCACTTACAGCGAGCCACAAGACACTGTGGAAGGGATTGGTACTCTCTTTTATTTCTTCTATCTATCCTTTCTTCTACCCTGTCGCATAAAACTGGACTGCTCGTCCCGGATGAACTCATAGCATCTGTATGTTCCCTAGACTACAAGTAATTTATTGCTAATATTCATTTTACTTTTGGGTAACAAACTTGGGTTAATAGTTTTGTTATCAAGTAATCTTATACAGCTTCCCAGTACACTTTGCATGTAACTGGTTTGATCTTATATGCAGTATATTGCACAGATAGAATAGGACACAAAATATAACTGGTGACTGATCTTCTAGTGTATGGTCCAATTTTTTAGTTAAGTTTGTATACAAGATTTAACTGAGCTACTTAACTAAGAGCTATCCTATAGGTTGAAATTGTTGTTGTTGCAAAATTTTGTTTTATTGTTGTGGCAGTAATCCACTATATTATTAATATTAGACAGTATTACTTTTATCTGTATTGGTTTGTGAGTAGGTTTATTCAAGCTCATTCGACTTGATCCAATATTGCAATGGCAGAGACAGCAAAAGTAAGAGCTTTGTTAATTGAGAGTGGAAAAGATGTGGGGCTTGCAGGAAAAGAGCTTGCAGACTATGTATCCTCAGAGATGAAGAGCATCAGAGAGGCAGAAGCGGAGAGGGACAGGGAAATCAGAGCGGCAGAAGCGGAGAAAGATCGTGAAATCAGAGCGGCAGAAGCGGAGAAGGATCGTGAAATAAGAGCGGCAGAAGAGAAGGAGAAGGAACGACAACATGCCCTGAAAATGAAGGAGCTGGATGTGGAACTTCTCTCAAAAAACAAGGAAGCTGGGAGCAATTCCGAAACTTCATCTTCTCCGCCCTCGCCCCTTCAATCTGATAGTGCATCAGCTCTCTCTACACCACACCTGGGACCGATGGCCTTCCCTCTGGAGCCATTTATGGAGGGAAAGGATTCCATGGACAGCTTTTTGGACCGTTTCGAGGGGTGCGTGTGTCTGGTCGGGCGGGCCGGAAGAGGTGGAATCTGAAACTCTCGCAAGGACTCAGGGGTGCTGGCTATGATGTATTCCTAAAACTGGCGCCTCATGAACAGGATGACTATGACTGTCTTAAGAAAGCTCTCTTAGCTCGCTATGAATTGAATGCTGAGGCGTACCGTAAACGGTTCAGAAATTTCCGTAAAGAAAATGGAGAATCGTACACCCAGTATGCTGCTCGCCTGGAAGCTTATTTGCAGAAATGGCTCACTCTCGCGTCATTCGAGAAATCTTACGAAGGACTGCAAGAATTAATACTAATGGAGCAACTGAAAGAAATGATGAGCCCTGAGATGAGACGATTTCTGGTAGAAAACGGGGCAGAAAGGTTAAATACCATAGTTACCTTATCAGAACGCTTTCAGAATGCACAGGCTGAGGACTCTGACCTCCAGACGGAGATATACAGACTATCCAGCTCGGCAGACGGCGCCTAACAGCTCCAATAGTATTACAAGCTCCAAGCCACCCTACATGAAAACTCACCATGACAGACCCAACAATGGACAAACCCACAAGAACACGGAAAGGAAAACTTCCTATACAGCAAACACAGAGAGGGATGTGTGCCAACACTGTCGGTCGCCTAAACATAGTTCTCGTGATTGTAAGCGCCGACCCCTCCCCATGAATGCAGCTTGCATAACAACCAGATCTGACAACCCTGAGCCCTCAAAGGATGACATAGATTCTTCGAAGCGACCAGCTGTCATTGAATCTGTTATGGTTAATGGGGAGAGAGCTCTTTGTTTGTATGACACTGGATTATCTTATGATGCAATCGTCGCAGCTTCTCTTGTTAATTCTGACCAAATTACAGAGGAGACGATTGAAATACAAGGACCCACCAAATCTGGTGCGCCCATGATTCTACCAGTGTGCAAGATTCAGGTTCAATCGCGGTATGTGACTGGAGAAATCAGAGCCGCTGTTCTAAAGGATCCCATCTACCCCCTGATTTTGGGCTGTAGATATGTGTTCCTAGGAGAACCAGCCCGGCCTCTGTCAGTTGCGGCCGTACAGACCAGGGATCAATGCAGGCAGAACCCTGAGTCTGGAACTCCTACCAACATCTTCCCAGAAGAGTTGAAGAAGGCACAAACAGCGGATAGCACTTTGTCGCCTTGTTTTAAAAAACTTCCTAAGTCTCATACCCCTCCTCTCAAGGGAGAGATTTATAAGAAGAATGGTCTGTTGTACCGCAGAGCAGGCAAAGGAGCGAGCGAACACTCACAGCTGATTGTCCCCTCATCCTATAGGACCCAAATATTAGAAATGGGCCATGCCTTACCCTTCAGCGGACACATGGGAATTGGAGCAACCATGCAGCGCATTACTTGCCACTACTATTGGCCAGGAATGAACGCAGACATAAAACGGTATGTTCAGTCATGCGCACAGTGCCAAAAGGTGACTCCTAAGCACTGGGTAGCTCCCGTAACCTTAGGAGAAATGCCTGTAACAGGTACCCCGTTCGAAAGGGTGGCAGTCGACATTGTTGGGCCCCTGATTAGGACAAAGAAAAAGAATAGCTACATCTTGACGTTGGTCGACACATGCTCCATGTGGGCAGAAGCAGTCGCAATGCCTTCGTGCGACTCAACTCATGTAGCGGAAGCCCTCCTTACTATATTTACGAGGTTGGGGTTCCCTCTTCAGATCCTGACGGATAATGGATCACAATTTCGGGGGAAATTAATGGAAGAAGTGTTTCGGATTTTCCAAACGCGACACATTCATACCTCTCCATATCACCCCCAGAGCAACGGCCAAGTAGAACGGTTCAATGGAACCTTAATTTCCATACTGCGAAAGCTGGAGCAGGAGAACCCAAGTTCATGGGATTCCTACCTGCCAGCGGCACTGTGCGCCTACAGAGAGGTACCTCATCACTCGACAGGAATTCCACCAGCAACACTGCTGTTTGGGCGCCCAATAAAAGGTCCTCTAGAGGCACTTCTGAGATCCTGGACAGACGATAAAGCGGATGACACAGTCATTACCGCGTCACATTATGTTGAGGAATTGAAGCAACGCCTCCAAACAGGTTGGAAATTGGCCACTGCAAATTTGCGCAAAGCCCGTCAGAAACATGCGCAATATTATAACAGAACAGCTAAGGATCGAGAACTGAACATTGGGGATAAAGTTTTATTGCTCTTGCCAAGCAGCCATAATAAACTTCAGATTGGTTGGAGAGGACCCTATGCTGTTGTCGAGAAAATCTCTCGCACCAACTACAAGATAGCAATTAAAGGTAAACAGAAAATTTACCACATCAATCTGCTGAAAAAGTACAACGAACGCGCATCAATAGAGCCAGTTCATTTGATGGCCCTTGCAGTAGCCAGTGAAGTAGAGGATGAACCCAATGTAGCAGTCGAATACCCTCTGTCCTTGAGTGAGACTCAGGCCGATGTGCAAATAAGTTCCACTCTAACCCTGGAACAGCAGGAGCAGGTACAAACAATGTTGGAAAAGTATGCAGAAGTTCTCACGGACAGGCCAGGCCTAACCAGTTTAGTAGAGTTTGATATGAAGTTGACAGATGCAATGCCAGTCCGTGTGAAAAATTACCCTATACCCTATGCCAAGGCGGATGCATTGAGAGAAGAAATAGAGAAATTGCTCAGTGCAGGCATTATTTCTCCATCCGAATCACCATATAGTGCTAGTGTTGTGCTCCTTCGGAAGCCTACCGGAGAGCATAGATTATGTATTGACTATAGGAGACTGAATGCAGTGTCGGAGTACCAAGCTGAGCCTCTGCCAGATCAAAACTCGCTGTTCACTAAGCTAAATACAGCTCGTTATTTCTCTAAAATCGACCTTAGCAAGGGATACTATCAAATCCCTGTGAAGAAAGAGATCCGACCACTACTGGCATTCAGCACCCCGGAAGGACACTTTGAATTTAATGTCCTCCCATTCGGATTACATAATGCGCCTAGCACATTCACGAGAATGATGAGAAAACTTCTCGCACCCCTTCATAACCCTGCTATTACAAACTTTATGGACGATATACTCATCGCCACAGACACCTTTGAGGAACACCTGAATGCAATAGAGATGCTACTCCGAAGGCTTAAGGACACAGGTTTAACCGCCCGTCCAACTAAATGCCAGATAGGTTTTGACCAACTGGGGTTTCTCGGCCACACCATTTCACAAGGGTACATGTTCCCGGAGGAACGTAATGTTGACAAACTGCGCAATGCACCTCGCCCTATTACTAAAAAGGATGTCAGATCGTTCGTCGCGTTATGTGGATTTTACCAACGCTACATTAAGGATTTCAACACTATTAGCGCCCCACTGACGAACCTTACGAAAAAGAATACTCCGGAAAAAAGTGATCTGGACCGCTGAGTGTGAGAATGCGTATAGTACCCTCAAGGAAAAACTCACAGAGAAACCTATTCTGCACCTACCGAACTTAAGCCGACCATTCATACTACGCACCGATGCTAGTCAGATTGGGATTGGAGCCACCTTGCTACAAACTGGGGAAGACAATGCGTCTACATTATTCCCCATAGCTTTTGCTAGCCGAAAGTTGAATGCTGCTGAAAGAAATTACTCCACTATTGAACGGGAATGCCTAGCTTTGGTATGGGGAATTCAGAAATATCAACCATACTTATATGGAAAGCCCTTCACCGTTCAATGCGACCATCAACCCTTAATGTTCTTAGCAGCTTCTAAAAACCTGAATTCAAGGCTCATGAGGTGGTCAATGTTAATGCAACCATATAACTTCAAGGTTGAATATATACCTGGGAAACTCAATGTCGGAGCAGACTTTCTCAGCCGTCATCCATGCAGTGGGGAAGAACAGGCAAGTCAGCAGCGACCCAATAAGCCTAACCTCCCTAAAAACTTCCAGGATGGTGAGGGAAATCAAACTAGGACAGAGAGAGATCAAGAAGAAGATGTCAGTCGAAACTAGTTCACCTTACGATAAACTTTCACAGGGGGCTATTGTCGCGAAATTATTTCGTCCGACAATCTTCTGTCTTTCTCTGCCTCATCGGACAATGACCCAGCTCTGTATTTTTCTGAATGCCTCATGGGACAATGACCTCCCTCGGAATTTTCGAGTTCATTGTCGCATTGATATTTACCTGAGAGGCTAATGACCCAGATAAGCCGGGATTTCCAGTGACCCGGAGGGGCTTAGGCCACTGCCCCAGATATTCAGGATTTCCCCGGCGGAGTACAATTTGAGGACATTTACCCGTGATCAGTTGGCAGAGGTGAATGACCGCGGTTAGCTGTATATATGAGATTATAGAACGTGTATATTTTACTCACATCTGCAAGCCCCGGCGGAGAACCTCAAGCATATTGTCAGACCAAAAGACCAAAGAGAAATACTTATATAGTATATGACGTTTTTGAGCCAAATTCAATCTTGGAATCAATTCGGGTGAGCGAAATGCATTATCTTCTTATATGCAAGTATTTGTATTGAATGTTTGAACTGCTTTTCATTATTATTTCATTATATGCAATTAACAGTAGTTAATGTTTGCACTGCTTTTCAGTCAATTGCCTACTTTCCTGTAATGGATATATTTTCCCAAATGCATATATTTACTGTTTGTCCTTCAGGTTTTACAGAAAGCATGTGTGCTACCCTGGCCGCGTCTTTTATTTAATGTAACCATTATCGCATCCATGTATTTACTATATGATTTTGTATGCCTTTACAACAGTTGATAATAATATCTGAGCCTGGTTTATGGACCACACTCAGGACAAATTAATGCCTCTAACCAGAGAGCTAAATAGAGTGTTCCTTTGTGTGTATCTCCTTAGCTCTCTGGTGGTGACAAAAGGCAGGTGAAATGTCACGTAGGGTTTATATTCATTTAATTTCCTACAACTTCTTCCTATTCTTTCACCCGAAAATTCTCTCTTTTATTATCTCTGTATTTCATTTTTTTCCTGTATTTTTTTCACCCATTCGTTTTGCGAATATTATTTTCATATATTCGCAAACTTTACCTGTTTTCCCTTCTCATAAACTGAGAATCGCGCTAGGACGATATTACGTAGATGTCAGGGCTGCAGGGCGTCAGAAGGCGTGATAAGTCGGTTCGCTGAACATAGGACGTAGCAAATCGTCTACATTCTCACCGAGCGCGCGAGTTTCTTCTCGGCATTAGTCCCGGTGAGGTGTGATACTTTACATCTGCACCGGTCAGTATCCAGACATTTGTCTGGAAAAATCCCAAACTGACACGGCGCTCACTTGGGCCATGGTCAGCTGTAGTGTGAAAACTGCCCTGAAATGGAGTCAGGCTGTCTGGGATTTGAAACTGACACGCGTACATCGTGGTCAGTAGGTGACAGTTACGACACGCGTTAAGCGGACGTAAATGTTGGGAGTAGGGGAGATAATTTCGCTTGGCGAAGTAAGTTTGGGCCCTTTGTCTGATTTTAAGATATTGGCCAAGTTTGAAACTTTAATTTCATTCTCGCTCATAGACTCCACAGTAGATAGGTCGCTCGAAAAACAGAATAGCTGTTAGCGAAGATCTCAGTTTGTTTCGGCAATTTGTCGAACTTCTAGACTTCCAGAAATATTTTCAGCATTTTTATTCTTAAGTTGTGCGACTACCTGTAATTCTGTGGTTGAGGTAATTAATATGATAGATATATAGATTTTGTGAGTGTTAAAGTGTTAAATCGCTTAATTCATTTTAATCTATTTCTTTAGCGCAGAAGAGAAATAAAGTGGTAGGCTATTATATTTTCTAGGGAAGCATTCAGTGGAAAGCAGAATAAAATTAAAATTTCTAGCTTATAACGGCAATTGTAGCTATTTATAAATTTAATTTAACTGCTAATACTCAGTCGAGTGTATTTTTCTAAACTAACGTATAAACTCTAGAATCCAGCCTCATGAATGGTGACGGAATACGCACGTGTTCTTAATTTATGAGGATTGCTGATTTTTAAATATAACTTACGTCACGGGAAGTTTAAATGATAAGCAAAGCTCTCTGCTTGCAAGTTTAAATGTAAGTTTTAACCAGTACAGATTCTGTTTATTATATTATATGTGTTATTTTTCCTCCACACAGTGAAAGTTTTGGGGTGACCCTAACTTTACCAGCACCTAGTAGTAGTTTCCATACTTGTGAAGAAATAGACAGTCCTTATTTTGAACCACGTGGGTTTTCTCAAGTAACACTGATCTGACGGTGCAAGTTAGACAGAAATACTAATATCCCTATAACGGGTTTTCAAAGACTGTAATGATAAATACTGGACCTTGGAGCCAGCACTTAATTTCTTCTAGAAACTCTATATAATTTGCTGCCTGGTGGCGTGAATATTAACAATCATTTCCCGACTATATATTATTTGTGGACAAATCTGTGGTGTGACTAAAGTGAATCCTATACTGAGGGAAGGCACCGACCTGACATTCATCATTTTTTAGAAACCTACGCTATTGACACTGTGCTCTGCTAACTCCCGCGCCTGGAATAATTGTTAGGTGACTTAATCAGACATTTGAACAAATTTGCATACCCAAGTAGTCGTTCCCGGAGACTCCGAGTTAAATACGTCTTTTGGAACTGGGGACTTCTTGGCAGAAGACTGCATTTTTTTGAGTCTGTGTGAAAATCTAAAACCAATGTGTTCCAAGAGGCAGCGAGCAAAGTCGTGAGTACATGAATGAGAAGCCATGGCGGAATGAATGAGTGTACGCTGGTTTGAGTGATATTTTTCACTATTTTATCTTTGACACCCTGTTGCTGTCCTAATTTTTTTTTCAATCTGCATAATTTGTTGCTAAGGCTAGAGTTCTTGTGTTTTTGTCTTAGGTTAAATCAGATTTTTTTTTCAAACTCTGTGCATATAATTACGAGATAAAACAAAGAAAAACTCTTAGACTCAAACCCTATGTATCTGTGACTCGGGCGCCATCATCTGTTCTCTTAACGGGGCCGGGCTAAACCTAGAGTTAACACTATAACGGGGCTAACATCCTTGCAACATTTCCTTGATTTTTTTATGACTATGTGTATATGTATTTTCCTTGATGTACTTTCTTTGATGTTGTGAGCCGATTTTTCCTGATATTAAAATCGCTCTTGAACTTAATAATCGTGTTTGGTCAGCTCGTTCTAGATAATATATATATCATTGTTATAGTTTTCCCACGTCTGTGTGTTTACCTGTCGTCACGTGTATGTGCGTGCCTGTGAGTGATAGAAATATACGTAATATGTATATTGGTGTAGTCTGTCTGACGCTGTAACAACTGTTGTAGAAGATAGGTGAGAGAGAGAAGAATTCTTTTCGCTTTCAGAGACAGCCACTATATCAAATCTATCATCTCACGTGTGTGGAAATTCTATTACCTTTCACTAACTCTCACTGAGTCTATCACCCATTCAAACCTATTCAGAAGGGACCAAACCTAGTCTTAATTCTCCTATCGGAAATCTACGACAAATGGGGACTCGTTTCCGGTCTTTGAACTTAGAATAGGAAGACGAGTACGACAAACGTGGACTCGTCTATCTGGATTTTGTACTTAAGATTCTGTATTCTGATATAGAGTAAGAGTGTGATGTCTTGTGACTGTGTATCTTTTAAAAATAATTACCCCCTAGACTAGCGATCTGTTTACGGGCGTGCTGACCACACAAACTAATAAGTTTTTTTTTCCACAGCATCTTTGAATAATATACATTTTGGTTACAGGTTGATTTTGTCGGGATATATGTTAACTGCTGATTGTAATACTAAATGCTGGTAAAGTGGTGAGTGTATAACATTCACTGGGTACTGAGGCAGAACGGCGTTTGAACTAAGTTAAGGAGTGTGTTTCGGACTTTTTGTCCAGATTAATTCCCTCCCTTACCCGATCTGACTTCAGGGGCGAACTTATAGTGGATTTTTAAAAAATTAAGGGATTATTTTTCTCTTTAATTTTTGCAATATTCTTTTGCTTTTCCACTGTAGCAACTTATTTTTCAGAAGTTATCTTAACTACCATTTAGTTGGCGTAGTCGTGTTTTGCATTAAGTGCTTTATTGCCGATAATAGCAGCGATAGTTAGATTTTACTTTGGAGGAGGTATCCCAGGGTTAAGGATATCATCTTTTGAATTTTTGGTTTTTTTTTCTCGTAAGTGGTAGGAACCAGGTTATTCTTTTTCCTATTTTCTATCTCCTCGTGTCTCAGTCACTGACATAATATGGCCGAGAGGGCAAAGCTTAGACAACTCCTCAGGGACGAAGCGAGAGAGGAGGGACTGGAAGGAGAAGAAGCGAAAGCTTTTGTCAGAGACGAACTGGAGAGATATGATGCGGAGAGGAAAGCAGCTGAAGCTTTACAGCAGAAGAAGATGGATGAAGAAATGGAAATTCGCAGGGCGAACGAACGAGAGAAGGAGAGACAGCATGAGGAAAGAGAGAAGGAGAGACAGCATGAGGAAAGAGAGAAGGAGAGACAGCATGAGGAAAGAGAGAAGGAGAGACAGCGTGAGGAGAAAGAGAAGGAGAGACAGCATGAGGAAAGAGAGAAGGAGAGACAACATGAGTTGGCTCTTAAAGCTCTAGAGTTCCAAAGTCGTGGGGCTGCCTCTACCTCCAGCAATGGAGAGTCTTCTCCTCATTCTTCCTTAACTGACCCTGCTAACACTCAATCTCTTCAACTAAATGCTATGTCTTTCACTCTTGAATCTTTTCCTTGTCCAAATGAGAAGATTGACACATGGTTAGAAAAATTTGAGAAAATTGCAACTCTGTACGGGTTAGAGAGGTCGCGTTGGAATATGAAACTTTCCCAGGCCCTAAAAGGTTCTGCTTATGATGTTTATTCTAAGCTGGAAAGTAGCCAACAAGACGACTACGATGTGTTGAAGAAAGCGTTACTGGAGCGCTTTGAAATGAACGCTCGCAAGTTTTTGCAACTGTTTCGCAACAGCCGGAAAGAGAATTCTGAAACTTTTCACCAGTTCTCATCTCGTCTTAAGGGATATCTAACAAAGTGCCTTGAGCTTTCGCAGCTCCCCTCTACCTATGAAGGTCTTGAGGAACTTGTTCTAACTGAACAAATAAAGAACACTTTGTCTGCTGATACCCGGAGATTTCTCGCTGAGCAGGGGGCAGAAAAAACTTGAAGACATTTTGGAAAAGTCTGAGCGTTATCACAATGCGCTGGCTGAACTACCGGCCACAAAGCGGAAACCGACAGAGGAGCATTTTCGAAAACATAACCTAGAACAATCTTCTCAGGCTTCTAACCTAAATAACCACAGAGAAACTGGACCTCAAAACCCCCCTCCTGAAAAATCCAAGTTCTACAAGAACAAGTACCCCAACCACCCCAAACAGTCCGATCAACCCGACCGCCCTACATGGCAGCGTAGCCAGAAAGGACAAGATGGCAAAGGGAGAACCCCTGAGCACGGGACATATGATCAGACCGAGCACACCGAGCCGAAACGCATCGGATGCTTATTGACAGTCTCGCAAGGCGGAATTATTGACAGTGATTCCCAACCTGTTGGGGATAGACCCTCAACGCGAGGTACTGTTACTTTGAACGGTTCTCAAACTTCTTGCTTATTTGACACGGGGCTTTCTTATGATTGCATTGTTGCCAGGAACCTGGTCAAACCCGGTCAAGAGACAGCAGAGACCGTCCAACTTTGTGGAGTTCGTAAGAGTGAGGCACCTACAGCGCTTCCCATCGCATTGGTGGAGATACACTCTGACTTTGTCAGAGGTGTGATCAAAGCGGCTGTTATGGATGATGCCATCTACCCAGTCATACTTGGCGGGAGATACGTGTGTATTGGGAAACCGGAAGAGCCGATTGTGGCAGCTGTAACTACAAGAGGGCAAACCAAGAAGGAACGGGAGCCTGCGCCAAATTTGTTACCTATGGAACTTAAAGAAGCGCAATACAAGGACCCGACTTTGGCACCCTGCTTTAGGAAACTGCCCATGGCGAAGGAACCAACACAGCACGGGGACATTTTTTCTAAGGATGGCGTACTTTATCGGAGAACGGGCAAGCCTGACCAAGGTTACAACCAGCTCCTAGTACCGAAACAGTACAGAAGCCAAATCCTAGAAATGGGGCACTCTCTTCCCTTTAGCGGACATATGGGACAGAACGCCACAAACCAACGTATAACCACTCATTATTGGTGGCCAGGAGTAAATACTGATATTATCAGATATGTCAAATCCTGTGCCCAGTGCCAACGTGTACCACCCAAGCAACGGACCCCCCCAGTCCACATGGGTGAAATGCCAATAATGGGAACACCATTCGAACGGGTAGTGATCGACATTTTAGGGCCTTTCGAAAGGACTAAAAGAAGGAACAGGTTTATCCTGACCTTAGTCGATACATGCACTTTATGGGCGGAAGCTATCCCGCTAACATGCGCAGATGCCAAGCATGTCGCAGAAGCCCTCGTGCAGATTTTCACTCGGTTGGGATTCCCTCAGCAAGTGTTGACGGATAATGGATCTCCATACCGAAACCTGTTGATGGATGAGATCGTTAAGATCTTGAGGACCCAGCACATCCACACTAAGCCATATACTCCGGCCGGAAATGGGCTCGTGGAACGTGCTAATGGAAACCTCACCATGATGCTAAGTAAGCTGGCACAAGTGAAACCTGAAGATTGGGATCTCTGTATTCCTGCAGCATTATTTGGCTACAGAGAATCTCCTCATACTTCCACAGGATTTCCGCCAGCTACACTCTTATTCGGCAGACCCATTAAGGGCCCGCTTGAAGCCTTACTTCAGTCTCTGACAGACGAGAAGGCTGATGAGACAGTTGTCTCAGCCAGTAAATATGTGTCGGTTTTAAAGGAACGGTTGAAACTAGGGTGGGACCTAGCAACGACTAACTTTAAGCGAGCACGCACCAAGCACGCTAACCGATACAGGAAAGTCGCGGAAGAGAGAGAACTGGAAGCAGGAGAGAAAGTTTTGGTGTTGCTCCCTACCGAGAACAACCAACTGAAGATCGGATGGCAAGGGCCGTTTACCGTCCTGAAAAAGATTTCTAAGGCTAACTACCAGATCTCTATTGAAGGAAAGGAGAAGGTTTTCCATTTAAATCTCTTAAAGAGATACTTGGAAAAACCAGTGCCAACCTCCGACCATCTCCTGACGATCGCCAAAACTGACGAAGATGATGATAGTGGCAGGGATATTCCACCGCTATCACAGGAAATCTTTCAAAAATGTCAGAAGCGGCGACGCTCTTTCAAGCGCGCATATGAGACATTCCAGGGGAAGGAAACTTTGAGGAGTGGACTTGAGTAGGAATTGGACAGAGATGGAGGGGGAATATGAGAGGGAAGAGGACAGACACCCCGAAGCTACGGTTATAGGAAATTAAACTCCATAACGTAGACATGGAGTGCTTCCATATCTTAAAGGGGGGAGGCTCTGTCACGTAGGGTTTATATTCATTTAATTTCCTACAACTTCTTCCTATTCTTTCACCCGAAAATTCTCTCTTTTATTATCTCTGTATTTCATTTTTTTCCTGTATTTTTTTCACCCATTCGTTTTGCGAATATTATTTTCATATAATTCGCAAACTTTACCTGTTTTCCCTTCTCATAAACTGAGAATCGCGCTAGGACGATATTACGTAGATGTCAGGGCTGCAGGGCGTCAGAAGGCGTGATAAGTCGGTTCGCTGAACATAGGACGTAGCAAATCGTCTACATTCTCACCGAGCGCGCGAGTTTCTTCTCGGCATTAGTCCCGGTGAGGTGTGATACTTTACATCTGCACCGGTCAGTATCCAGACATTTGTCTGGAAAATCCCAAACTGACACGGCGCTCACTTGGGCCATGGTCAGCTGTAGTGTGAAAACTGCCCTGAAATGGAGTCAGGCTGTCTGGGATTTGAAACTGACACGCGTACATCGTGGTCAGTAGGTGACAGTTACGACACGCGTTAAGCGGACGTAAATGTTGGGAGTAGGGGAGATAATTTCGCTTGGCGAAGTAAGTTTGGGCCCTTTGTCTGATTTTAAGATATTGGCCAAGTTTGAAACTTTAATTTCATTCTCGCTCATAGACTCCACAGTAGATAGGTCGCTCGAAAAACAGAATAGCTGTTAGCGAAGATCTCAGTTTGTTTCGGCAATTTGTCGAACTTCTAGACTTCCAGAAATATTTTCAGCATTTTTATTCTTAAGTTGTGCGACTACCTGTAATTCTGTGGTTGAGGTAATTAATATGATAGATATATAGATTTTGTGAGTGTTAAAGTGTTAAATCGCTTAATTCATTTTAATCTATTTCTTTAGCGCAGAAGAGAAATAAAGTGGTAGGCTATTATATTTTCTAGGGAAGCATTCAGTGGAAAGCAGAATAAAATTAAAATTTCTAGCTTATAACGGCAATTGTAGCTATTTATAAATTTAATTTAACTGCTAATACTCAGTCGAGTGTATTTTTCTAAACTAACGTATAAACTCTAGAATCCAGCCTCATGAATGGTGACGGAATACGCACGTGTTCTTAATTTATGAGGATTGCTGATTTTTAAATATAACTTACGTCACGGGAAGTTTAAATGATAAGCAAAGCTCTCTGCTTGCAAGTTTAAATGTAAGTTTTAACCAGTACAGATTCTGTTTATTATATTATATGTGTTATTTTTCCTCCACACAGTGAAAGTTTTGGGGTGACCCTAACTTTACCAGCACCTAGTAGTAGTTTCCATACTTGTGAAGAAATAGACAGTCCTTATTTTGAACCACGTGGGTTTTCTCAAGTAACACTGATCTGACGGTGCAAGTTAGACAGAAATACTAATATCCCTATAACGGGTTTTCAAAGACTGTAATGATAAATACTGGACCTTGGAGCCAGCACTTAATTTCTTCTAGAAACTCTATATAATTTGCTGCCTGGTGGCGTGAATATTAACAATCATTTCCCGACTATATCTATATATATCTTTGTGGACAAATCTGTGGTGTGACTAAAGTGAATCCTATACTGAGGGAAGGCACCGACCTGACATTCATCATTTCTAGAAACCTACGCTATTGACACTGTGCTCTGCTAACTCCCGCGCCTGGAATAATTGTTAGGTGACTTAATCAGACATTTGAACAAATTTGCACACCCAAGTAGTCGTTCCCGGAGACTCCGAGTTAAATACGTCTTTTGGAACTGGGGACTTCTTGGCAGAAGACTGCATTTTTTTGAGTCTGTGTGAAGATCTAAAATCAATGTGTTCCAAGAGGCAGCGAGCAAAGTCGTGAGTACATGAATGAGAAGCCATGGCGGAATGAATGAGTGTACGCTGGTTTGAGTGATATTTTTCACTATTATATCTTTGACACCCTGTTGCTGTCCTAATTTTTTTTTTCAATCTGCATAATTTGTTGCTAAGGCTAGAGTTCTTGTGTTTTTGTCTTAGGTTAAATCAGATTTTTTTCAAACTCTGTGCATATAATTACGAGATAAAACAAAGAAAAAACTCTTAGACTCAAACCCTATGTATCTGTGACTCGGGCGCCATCATCTGTTCTCTTAACGGGGCCGGGCTAAACCTAGAGTTAACACTATAACGGGGCTATCATCCTTGCAACATTTCCTTGATTTTTTATGACTATGTGTATATGTATTTTCCTTGATGTACTTTCTTTGATGTTGTGAGCCGATTTTTCCTGATATTAAAATCGCTCTTGAACTTAATAATCGTGTTTGGTCAGCTCGTTCTAGATAATATATATATCATTGTTATAGTTTTCCCACGTCTGTGTGTTTACCTGTCGTCACGTGTATGTGCGTGCCTGTGAGTGATAGAAATATACGTAATATGTATATTGGTGTAGTCTGTCTGACGCTGTAACAACTGTTGTAGAAGATAGGTGAGAGAGAGAAGAATTCTTTTCGCTTTCAGAGACAGCCACTATATCAAATCTATCATCTCACGTGTGTGGAAATTCTATTACCTTTCACTAACTCTCACTGAGTCTATCACCCATTCAAACCTATTCAGAAGGGACCAAACCTAGTCTTAATTCTCCTATCGGAAATCTACGACAAATGGGGACTCGTTTCCGGTCTTTGAACTTAGAATAGGAAGACGAGTACGACAAACGTGGACTCGTCTATCTGGATTTTGTACTTAAGATTCTGTATTCTGATATAGAGTAAGAGTGTGATGTCTTGTGACTGTGTATCTTTTAAAAATAATTACCCCCTAGACTAGCGATCTGTTTACGGGCGTGCTGACCACACAAACTAATAAGTTTTTTTTTTTCCACAGCATCTTTGAATAATATACATTTTGGTTACAGGTTGATTTTGTCGGGATATATGTTAACTGCTGATTGTAATACTAAATGCTGGTAAAGTGGTGAGTGTATAACATTCACTGGGTACTGAGGCAGAACGGCGTTTGAACTAAGTTAAGGAGTGTGTTTCGGACTTTTTGTCCAGATTAATTCCCTCCCTTACCCGATCTGACTTCAGGGGCGAACTTATAGTGGATTTTTAAAAAATTAAGGGATTATTTTTCTCTTTAATTTTTGCAATATTCTTTTGCTTTTCCACTGTAGCAACTTATTTTTCAGAAGTTATCTTAACTACCATTTAGTTGGCGTAGTCGTGTTTTGCATTAAGTGCTTTATTGCCGATAATAGCAGCGATAGTTAGATTTTACTTTGGAGGAGGTATCCCAGGGTTAAGGATATCATCTTTTGAATTTTTGGTTTTTTTTTCTCGTAAGTGGTAGGAACCAGGTTATTCTTTTTCCTATTTTCTATCTCCTCGTGTCTCAGTCACTGACATAATATGGCCGAGAGGGCAAAGCTTAGACAACTCCTCAGGGACGAAGCGAGAGAGGAGGGACTGGAAGGAGAAGAAGCGAAAGCTTTTGTCAGAGACGAACTGGAGAGATATGATGCGGAGAGGAAAGCAGCTGAAGCTTTACAGCAGAAGAAGATGGATGAAGAAATGGAAATTCGCAGGGCGAACGAACGAGAGAAGGAGAGACAGCATGAGGAAAGAGAGAAGGAGAGACAGCATGAGGAAAGAGAGAAGGAGAGACAGCATGAGGAAAGAGAGAAGGAGAGACAGCGTGAGGAGAAAGAGAAGGAGAGACAGCATGAGGAAAGAGAGAAGGAGAGACAACATGAGTTGGCTCTTAAAGCTCTAGAGTTCCAAAGTCGTGGGGCTGCCTCTACCTCCAGCAATGGAGAGTCTTCTCCTCATTCTTCCTTAACTGATCCTGCTAACACTCAATCTCTTCAACTAAATGCTATGTCTTTCACTCTTGAATCTTTTCCTTGTCCAAATGAGAAGATTGACACATGGTTAGAAAAATTTGAGAAAATTGCAACTCTGTACGGGTTAGAGAGGTCGCGTTGGAATATGAAACTTTCCCAGGCCCTAAAAGGTTCTGCTTATGATGTTTATTCTAAGCTGGAAAGTAGCCAACAAGACGACTACGATGTGTTGAAGAAAGCGTTACTGGAGCGCTTTGAAATGAACGCTCGCAAGTTTTTGCAACTGTTTCGCAACAGCCGGAAAGAGAATTCTGAAACTTTTCACCAGTTCTCATCTCGTCTTAAGGGATATCTAACAAAGTGCCTTGAGCTTTCGCAGCTCCCCTCTACCTATGAAGGTCTTGAGGAACTTGTTCTAACTGAACAAATAAAGAACACTTTGTCTGCTGATACCCGGAGATTTCTCGCTGAGCAGGGGGCAGAAAAACTTGAAGACATTTTGGAAAAGTCTGAGCGTTATCACAATGCGCTGGCTGAACTACCGGCCACAAAGCGGAAACCGACAGAGGAGCATTTTCGAAAACATAACCTAGAACAATCTTCTCAGGCTTCTAACCTAAATAACCACAGAGAAACTGGACCTCAAAACCCCCCTCCTGAGAAATCCAAGTTCTACAAGAACAAGTACCCCAACCACCCCAAACAGTCCGATCAACCCGACCGCCCTACATGGCAGCGTAGCCAGAAAGGACAAGATGGCAAAGGGAGAACCCCTGAGCACGGGACATATGATCAGACCGAACACACCGAGCCGAAACGCATCGGATGCTTATTGACAGTCTCGCAAGGCGGAATTATTGACAGTGATTCCCAACCTGTTGGGGATAGACCCTCAACGCGAGGTACTGTTACTTTGAACGGTTCTCAAACTTCTTGCTTATTTGACACGGGGCTTTCTTATGATTGCATTGTTGCCAGGAACCTGGTCAAACCCGGTCAAGAGACAGCAGAGACCGTCCAACTTTGTGGAGTTCGTAAGAGTGAGGCACCTACAGCGCTTCCCATCGCATTGGTGGAGATACACTCTGACTTTGTCAGAGGTGTGATCAAAGCGGCTGTTATGGATGATCCCATCTACCCAGTCATACTTGGCGGGAGATACGTGTGTATTGGGAAACCGGAAGAGCCGATTGTGGCAGCTGTAACTACAAGAGGGCAAACCAAGAAGGAACGGGAGCCTGCGCCAAATTTGTTACCTATGGAACTTAAAGAAGCGCAATACAAGGACCCGACTTTGGCACCCTGCTTTAGGAAACTGCCCATGGCGAAGGAACCAACACAGCACGGGGACATTTTTTCTAAGGATGGCGTACTTTATCGGAGAACGGGCAAGCCTGACCAAGGTTACAACCAGCTCCTAGTACCGAAACAGTACAGAAGCCAAATCCTAGAAATGGGGCACTCTCTTCCCTTTAGCGGACATATGGGACAGAACGCCACAAACCAACGTATAACCACTCATTATTGGTGGCCAGGAGTAAATACTGATATTATCAGATATGTCAAATCCTGTGCCCAGTGCCAACGTGTACCACCCAAGCAACGGACCCCCCCAGTCCACATGGGTGAAATGCCAATAATGGGAACACCATTCGAACGGGTAGTGATCGACATTTTAGGGCCTTTCGAAAGGACTAAAAGAAGGAACAGGTTTATCCTGACCTTAGTCGATACATGCACTTTATGGGCGGAAGCTATCCCGCTAACATGCGCAGATGCCAAGCATGTCGCAGAAGCCCTCGTGCAGATTTTCACTCGGTTGGGATTCCCTCAGCAAGTGTTGACGGATAATGGATCTCCATACCGAAACCTGTTGATGGATGAGATCGTTAAGATCTTGAGGACCCAGCACATCCACACTAAGCCATATACTCCGGCCGGAAATGGGCTCGTGGAACGTGCTAATGGAAACCTCACCATGATGCTAAGTAAGCTGGCACAAGTGAAACCTGAAGATTGGGATCTCTGTATTCCTGCAGCATTATTTGGCTACAGAGAATCTCCTCATACTTCCACAGGATTTCCGCCAGCTACACTCTTATTCGGCAGACCCATTAAGGGCCCGCTTGAAGCCTTACTTCAGTCTCTGACAGACGAGAAGGCTGATGAGACAGTTGTCTCAGCCAGTAAATATGTGTCGGTTTTAAAGGAACGGTTGAAACTAGGGTGGGACCTAGCAACGACTAACTTTAAGCGAGCACGCACCAAGCACGCTAACCGATACAGGAAAGTCGCGGAAGAGAGAGAACTGGAAGCAGGAGAGAAAGTTTTGGTGTTGCTCCCTACCGAGAACAACCAACTGAAGATCGGATGGCAAGGGCCGTTTACCGTCCTGAAAAAGATTTCTAAGGCTAACTACCAGATCTCTATTGAAGGAAAGGAGAAGGTTTTCCATTTAAATCTCTTAAAGAGATACTTGGAAAAACCAGTGCCAACCTCCGACCATCTCCTGACGATCGCCAAAACTGACGAAGATGATGATAGTGGCAGGGATATTCCACCGCTATCACAGGAAATCTTTCAAAAATGTCAGAAGCGGCGACGCTCTTTCAAGCGCGCATATGAGACATTCCAGGGGAAGGAAACTTTGAGGAGTGGACTTGAGTAGGAATTGGACAGAGATGGAGGGGGAATATGAGAGGGAAGAGGACAGACACCCCGAAGCTACGGTTATAGGAAATTAAACTCCATAACGTAGACATGGAGTGCTTCCATATCTTAAAGGGGGGAGGCTCTGTCACGTAGGGTTTATATTCATTTAATTTCCTACAACTTCTTCCTATTCTTTCACCCGAAAATTCTCTCTTTTATTATCTCTGTATTTCATTTTTTTTCCTGTATTTTTTTCACCCATTCGTTTTGCGAATATTATTTTCATATAATTCGCAAACTTTACCTGTTTTCCCTTCTCATAAACTGAGAATCGCGCTAGGACGATATTACGTAGATGTCAGGGCTGCAGGGCGTCAGAAGGCGTGATAAGTCGGTTCGCTGAACATAGGACGTAGCAAATCGTCTACATTCTCACCGAGCGCGCGAGTTTCTTCTCGGCATTAGTCCCGGTGAGGTGTGATACTTTACATCTGCACCGGTCAGTATCCAGACATTTGTCTGGAAAATCCCAAACTGACACGGCGCTCACTTGGGCCATGGTCAGCTGTAGTGTGAAAACTGCCCTGAAATGGAGTCAGGCTGTCTGGGATTTGAAACTGACACGCGTACATCGTGGTCAGTAGGTGACAGTTACGACACGCGTTAAGCGGACGTAAATGTTGGGAGTAGGGGAGATAATTTCGCTTGGCGAAGTAAGTTTGGGCCCTTTGTCTGATTTTAAGATATTGGCCAAGTTTGAAACTTTAATTTCATTCTCGCTCATAGACTCCACAGTAGATAGGTCGCTCGAAAAACAGAATAGCTGTTAGCGAAGATCTCAGTTTGTTTCGGCAATTTGTCGAACTTCTAGACTTCCAGAAATATTTTCAGCATTTTTTATTCTTAAGTTGTGCGACTACCTGTAATTCTGTGGTTGAGGTAATTAATATGATAGATATATAGATTTTGTGAGTGTTAAAGTGTTAAATCGCTTAATTCATTTTAATCTATTTCTTTAGCGCAGAAGAGAAATAAAGTGGTAGGCTATTATATTTTCTAGGGAAGCATTCAGTGGAAAGCAGAATAAAATTTAATTTGTAGCTTATAACGGCAATTGTAGCTATTTATAAATTTAATTTAACTGCTAATACTCAGTCGAGTGTATTTTTCTAAACTAACGTATAAACTCTAGAATCCAGCCTCATGAATGGTGACGGAATACGCACGTGTTCTTAATTTATGAGGATTGCTGATTTTTAAATATAACTTACGTCACGGGAAGTTTAAATGATAAGCAAAGCTCTCTGCTTGCAAGTTTAAATGTAAGTTTTAACCAGTACAGATTCTGTTTATTATATTATATGTGTTATTTTTCCTCCACACAGTGAAAGTTTTGGGGTGACCCTAACTTTACCAGCACCTAGTAGTAGTTTCCATACTTGTGAAGAAATAGACAGTCCTTATTTTGAACCACGTGGGTTTTCTCAAGTAACACTGATCTGACGGTGCAAGTTAGACAGAAATACTAATATCCCAATAACGGGTTTTCAAAGACTGTAATGATAAATACTGGACCTTGGAGCCAGCACTTAATTTCTTCTAGAAACTCTACGTAATTTTTCTGCCTGGTGGCGCGAGATACTTCAAGTATTAACTAACATTTCCCGACTAGATTATATCTTGTGGACAAATCTGTGGTGTGACTAAAGTGAATCCTATACTGAGGGAAGGCACCGACCTGACATTCATCATTTCTAGAAACCTACGCTATTGACACTGTGCTCTGCTAACTCCCGCGCCTGGAATAATTGTTAGGTGACTTAATCAGACATTTGAACAAATTTGCACACCCAAGTAGTCGTTCCCGGAGACTCCGAGTTAAATACGTCTTTTGGAACTGGGGACTTCTTGGCAGAAGACTGCATTTTTTTGAGTCTGTGTGAAGATCTAAAACCAATGTGTTCCAAGAGGCAGCGAGCAAAGTCGTGAGTACATGAATGAGAAGCCATGGCGGAATGAATGAGTGTACGCTGGTCTGAGGGATATTTTCACTATTATATCTTTGACACCCTGTTGCTGTCCTAATTTTCTTTTTCAATCTGCATAATTTGTTGCTAAGGCTAGAGTTCTTGTGTTTTTGTCTTAGGTTAAATCAGGTTTTTTTCAAACTCTGTGCATATAATTACGAGATAAAACAAAGAAAACTCTTAGACTCAAACCCTATGTATCTGTGACTCGGGCGCCATCATCTGTTCTCGTAACGGGGCCGGGCTAAACCTAGAGTTAACACTATAACGGGGCTAACATCCTGGCAACATTTCCTTGAAGTTTTATGACTATGTGTATATGTATTTTCCTTGATGTACTTTCTTTGATGTTGTGAGCCGATTTTTCCTGATATTAAAATCGCTCTTGAACTTAATAATCGTGTTTGGTCAGCTCGTTCTAGATAATATATATATCATTGTTATAGTTTTCCCACGTCTGTGTGTTTACCTGTCGTCACGTGTATGTGCGTGCCTGTGAGTGATAGAAATATACGTAATATGTATATTGGTGTAGTCTGTCTGACGCTGTAACAACTGTTGTAGAAGATAGGTGAGAGAGAGAAGAATTCTTTTCGCTTTCAGAGACAGCCACTATATCAAATCTATCATCTCACGTGTGTGGAAATTCTATTACCTTTCACTAACTCTCACTGAGTCTATCACCCATTCAAACCTATTCAGAAGGGACCAAACCTAGTCTTAATTCTCCTATCGGAAATCTACGACATGAAACTCGCAGTAGTGTAGTGAAACCTTGCAGTACTTGACACGAATTATTCCAGCAACTTGGCCAGGGGAAGAAACCTTGCAGTGATAGTGTGACGTCATACAGCAGCAACCCATTCATGATAAGTGCACTTTTAAAAAGGACCAAACACTAATCGATCTTAGGTCATACCAGTCAATGATTAAAATTAGGACATAAACATCAGCCATCGTGAAAGGGTACCCTAATATAAACAGAACTTTTGTGTAGACTATTTTTATCTCCATTTACCCAGTGCTGTATACATTAACGGTATACATATATATATATATATATATATATATATATATATATATATTTGGTTTTTTTTTCTTGTGTTTTTCTGTAACCAATTTAGCTTGGTCTAATATACATAAATTCATAGAAACGAATTTCACTGTTGTTTCTTTCTTTTCACTATATGTTTTGTATTGCTTGGTAGTTAACTGTTTATGTGAATTATTATCTTAATTACCAGCTGGGGGTCTCTTGAGCCATATCAGTACCTCAGGGGAAGTGTGGCTGAAGACCTAACATACTCTCAGGATCCTTGATGGGATTTGCTTTTTTGCTTAACTGAGAAGAGTTTAAATTTCAGTCTCCTGAAACATTTCTTCTTACAAGTGTCGGACTATCACTTACAGCGAGCCACAAGACACTGTGGAAGGGATTGGTACTCTCTTTTATTTCTTCTATCTATCCTTTCTTCTACCCTGTCGCCACAACAATCATCTGCCTAGAATAACTAACACTAGGAAAAGACTTATATGGCGTGCACTGTATCATATATTCTAAAGAACAACGGCAGCCTCAAGCTGGCGACAATCTGCGTCCACCCAGGACCGCAGTCGGGACTCAAATAATCTCTTTATTTTTTGGGGCCAGAATTTTCCGATTGGTCACATGACAAAGTCGTTCTGCTATTTTCGTCGGCTACCGACCGGCTTGCCTTGTCGCTAACAAGCAAACAAACACAAAATAGCGAAGTAACACGTCATAAATCAATTCGGTGGTGCTATTTCAATAGCGCTGAGTTTTAGTGCTGCTCCCTCTGAGCACAGCGGTGTTTCACTAACGAACGCAAAGCTGTGTGCAAATGGAGGCGTAACAGTACAATCTTGACTTCCAGTAAACCATCTCGTACCCTCTTGACTTCCAGTAAACATCGAACCTTCTTAACTTCCAGTAAACCATCTCGTACACTCTTGACTTCCAGTAAAGCATCTCGTACACTCTTGACTTCCAGTAAACCATCTCGTACACGCTTGACTTCCAGTAAAGCATCTCGTACACTCTTGACTTCCAGTAAACCATCTCGTACCTACTTGGTTTAAAAAAAACCATCATCAACAACCTTCACTTCCAGTAAACCTCGAACCTTCTTGACTTCCAGTAAACCATCTAACTTCTCTAACAACCTCGACTTCCAGTAAACCATCTACCTACTCGAACCTACTTGACTTTCAGTAAACCATTTCACACCCCCTTGAATTATATTATATCATTTCGTACCCCGTTGACTTCCAGTAAACCTCGAACCTTCTTGACTTCCAGTAAACCTCGATCCTCCTTGACTTCTTGTAAACCATCTCGTATCCCCTTGACTTCAGTAAACCATCTCGTATCCCCTTGACTTCCACTAAACCATCTCGTACCTCCTTGACTTCCAGTAAACCATCTAGTACCTCCTTGACTTCCAGTAAACCATCTCGTATCCCCGTGACTTCCAGTAAACCATCTAGTACCTCCTTGACTTCCACTAAACCATCTCGTATCCCCTTGACTTCCAGTAAACCATCTAGTACCTCCTTAACTTCTACTAAACCATCTCGTTTCCCCTTGACTTCCACTAAACCATCTCGAACCTCCTTGACTTCCAGTAAACCATCTACCCCCTTGACTTCAGTAAACCATCTCGTATCCCCTTGACTTCCACTAAACCATCTCGTACCTCCTTGACTTCCAGTAAACCATCTCGTACCCCTTTGACTTCCAGTAAACCATCTCGTACCCCCTTGACTTCCACTAAACCATCTCGTACCTCCTTGACTTCAGTAAACCATCTACCATCTCGTACCTCCTTGACTTCCAGTAAACCATCTACCTTCTCTTATCTCATTGACTTCCAGTAAACCATCTACCATCTCGTACCTTCTTGACTTCCAGTAAACCATCTACCATCTCGTACCTCCTTGACTTCCAGTAAACCTTATAGTACCTCCTTGGCTAACAAGAATACAACAGCTGCTCGCGACGTCAGTGGAACAAAAAAGTAAAAAGTAAGCATATCCCTTCATTCGTTCACGGCAAGTGTCACTCTGCCAAATTTCTCTTCGGACATTGACCTCGCTAATCGTTCGCCTGGAGCTGGAAGAAAGTTTTCACGTGACTCACCGACTACTGACATAAGCCAGAAAACCTGTGTTCAGAATTAGACTGAGCTAGGTAAAATCAGGGTGCGCGAAAGAGAGAACAGGTCAGGTTGCGGGAAAGAGAGAACAGGTCAGGTTGCGGGAAAGAGAGAACAAGTCAGGTTGCGGGAAAGAGAGAACAAGTCTGGTTGCGGGAAAGAGAGAACAAGTCAGGTTGCGGGAAAGAGAGAACAAGTCTGGTTGCGGGAAAGAGAGAACAAGTCGGGTTGCGGGAAAGAGAGAACAAGTCCGGTTGCGGGAAAGAGAGAACAAGTCTGGTTGCGGGAAAGAGAGAACAAGTCAGGTTGCGGGAAAGAGAGAACAAGTTCGGTTGCGGGAAAGAGAGAACAAGTCAGGTTGCGGGAAAGAGAGAACAAGTCTGGTTGCGGGAAAGAGAGAACAAGTCAGGTTGCGGGAAAGAGAGAACAAGTCAGGTTGCGGGAAAGAGAGAACAAGTCAGGTTGCGGGAAAGAGAGAACAAGTCAGGTTGTGGGAAAGAGAGAACAAGTCAGGTTACCGGAAAGAGAGAACAAGTCAGGTTACCGGAAAGAGAGAACAAGTCAGGTTGCGAGAAAGAGAGAACAAGTCTGGTTGCGGGAAAGAAAGAACAAGTCAGGTTGCGATAAAGAGAGAACAAGTCAGGTTGCGGGAAAGAGAGAACAAGTCAGGTTGCGGGAAAGAGAGAACAAGTCAGGTAGCGGGAAAGAGAGAACAAGTTGCGTTGCGGGAAAGAGAGAACAAGTCCGGTTGCGGGAAAGAGAGAACAAGTTAGGTTGCGGGAAAGAGAGAACAAGTCAGGTTGCGGGAAAGAGAGAACAAGTTCGGTTGCGGGAAAGAGAGAACAAGTCAGGTTGCGGGAAAGAGAGAACAAGTCAGGTTGCGGGAAAGAGAGAACAAGTCAGGTTGCGGGAAAGAGAGAACAAGTCAGGTTGCAGGAAAGAGAGAACAAGTCAGGTTGCGGGAAAGAGAGAACAAGTCAGGTTGTGGGGAAAGAGAGAACAAGTCAGGTTGCAGGAAAGAGAGAACAAGTCAGGTTGCGGGAAAGAGAGAACAAGTCAGGTTGTGGGAAAGAGAGAACAAGTCAGGTTGCCGGAAAGAGAGAACAAGTCTGGTTGCGGGAAAGAGAGAACAATTCAGGTTGCGGGAAAGAGAGAACAAGTCTGGTTGCGGGAAAGAGAGAACAAGTCTGGTTGCGGGAAAGAGAGAACAAGTCAGGTTGCAGGAAAGAGAGAACAGGTCAGGTTGCGATAAAGAGAGAACAAGTCAGGTTGCGGGAAAGAGAGAACAAGTCAGGTTGCGGGAAAGAGAGAACAAGTCAGGTTGCGGGAAAGAGAGAACAAGTCAGGTTGCGGGAAAGAGAGAACAAGTCAGGTTGCGGGAAAGAGAGAACAAGTCAGGTTGCGGGAAAGAGAGAACAAGTCAGGTTGCGGGAAAGAGAGAACAAGTCAGGTTGCGGGAAAGAGAGAACAAGTCAGGTTGCGGGAAAGAGAGAACAAGTCAGGTTGCGGGAAAGAGAGAACAAGTCAGGTTGCGGGAAAGAGATAACAAGTCGGGTTGTGGGAAAGAGAGAACAATTTGGGTTGCGGGAAAGAGAGAAAAAGTCAGGTTGCGGGAAAGAGAGAACAAGTCAGGTTGCAGAAGGCACCAGCATGATATGAATGAAAATAGAAGAAACGGAGTTGAAAAGTCAAAAGTTACTTTTAAAGTAGATTAATGAACAATCGGAGTCGGTTGCAAAACAACTCCCACTCATCTCATAATTCCCGTTTGCGGGGGGGGAGGGGGGAGGGGGGAGGGGGGGAGAAGAGATCGGAGTTTTTTTTGAGAAATTGGAATCTTTTGCATTAAACCCCTTCATCTTAGTCAAGATGTATTGCTGACTGAAAGTTTAATGCTGCAGGGAAATGCTTTATATATAAATCACCAAAACTTTTCCGTCATCGCCCTCATTAGCTTCGGGTACTGAAGATGATCTGAATTTTGAAATAAAAATCTCTAGACGAGCACAGCTGATTTAACTTAGAAGAAAGTGGGGGAGGGGGAGGGGGAAAGCCAACTGAAATATTCAAATTTAAGCTGGAATTTAACAATGCAGTGAAAGAGGTAATAAAAATTGATCGCACATGGACGATGCATGTAAAAGTGGCAATACCTCATAAATTGTGCAAAATCTGCTCTTATTGGCACATCTTTGCCTCCAACACGTGCTAGTGTAGAGCGCTTGTGTTTTGCCCTGCGAATCATAAAGATTACCAATTCAAAAACACAACAAACGCCCAGCTAATGTGTTTAAAAGAATGCAAATAGCGAGAGACAGCAATGTAGTATGATGGACGAGGATACATTTCAAACACCATAGACATTAAACAATTCCACAACAAACGGCTGATAAATTACAGACTGGAAGAGCCAACACGCAAGAAAAACAACAATGTAATATGTTATAAAGATTGATGTATTATACCCCATATGGGTGTTGAACCGGGTATCCCGTGCACACGACAAACACTGGTTTTTAAGTGCATGGTCCAAAAACCAAACCAAATAATAGAGATCCAACCTGAGACCTCCCACCAACATTTTCCGCATAACCGTCTCAGGAACTTTGAAGTTATTTTATTAATTTCCTGTTCGTTCATTGTGGAATATGAAGCTCCCATTGCAGCTGGTTCCATTACAGGGAGCTTACACAACAAAATCATGTGCTCTTGTCGCATTGGTCTCTGTAGCAAGCTGTCTACATGATGAAATTGCCAGCCTCGTTGTTACCGTATATTTACGGCCACCACGAATGTTATGTCCTTTTTTTATGTGACCACTACAAATGTTAAGGTGGGATTTACGTATGATATGTAGGAACGTAACAATCTCCTTGCTGTGTACTGTTGTAGTCCGTCCGACCTGGGCCAAGCAGCTTTGTTATGCATGAATAGCTCACCAGGGGTTGAGGCGCTGAAAGGGTGTCATGTTGACATTCGAATGGTCTGTTCTTTAACCACTGTTCATAGGTGGTAATAATTAATAACATCGAACATCATCAGTTCCGTATAGCTCATAGGTATGATGCTAATAACGCTGGCTTGACAACCCATTCTTTTCCTACTGTAAACTCAGGGCCCCACTGACTGAACGCGTCAGGTAGTCCTTAAACAAATATTGTTGCTTAATATGGAAGTCTGTGAACTTGATAATACAGTCAAGACTTTATCTGGCTTCACCTTTCAGGACTCTGGGGAAATCACTAATATGACAAGACTATCTTTTCCCCAGATAATGCAGAAGAACAACGGACATCTTCGTTCGGCAGAGAACCAGCTCATAACTCACAGACGGAAGTCTGTTCGGATCGCGCTAAAAGCTAGCGCATGCGTAGACAGAACTAAATCGAATGTTGTAAAAAATTACAATGATAACTGCGAAAATCAAAACAAATCACAACACTATTATAAACAAAAAAGGTGTATACAAATAAATGAAAGGAAGGAGAGACGTACAGATACAAACAAAACAAATCGAAAATCAAAGAATGGAAAAAAATAACGAAAACGACACTAACACATCTCGTCACAGCTAAGAAAAAAAAATGAAAAGTAGCAACACGCGTCGCTCGCAATTCCCGCTGTGGGAAATATGCGCCGTCCCTGTAGAAAACGCTCTCGATAGAACCTCTGTTTACGTGGTATCTTCTAACGGAGTCACCTGCCCAACCAGCCCGCGAAACACACACTAACATAACATGTAAACAAAGAACATGTAAACAAAGAATGCATTAATAAAGTGTGTTGACAGAAGGCTCAGTTATTCATAATATAAAGGTACCAAGTTTAAAAAAATAACCGCCACTTATCTTAGATATAATCCTGGCCTTAGTCAACAATGATGTTTGACAATATACAGCAATGCGAGGAAGCTCCACCGTTGACAATTACAGTGATGAGAATTGTCACAACAGCTGAACTTGAATGTAAACACGAGTCGTGATCGTTCACAATGAAGGTAATCGACGAGTTTCAAACTGTTGAAGGTGTGTTGCTGTTATGCGTTGAACAGTATAAATGAGCTTGTCCAGTTTCCAATGTGTAGTTCATCATCAAATAATGTTCTCACTCAGTACAATGAACAGGTTTAGACCCACTGATCTGGCCACCACAAATGTTACCGTATATTTACGGCCACCACGAATGTTATGTCCTTTTTTATGTGACCACTACAAATGGTAAGGTGAGATTTACGTATGATATGTAGGAACGTAACAATCTCCTTGCTGTGTACTGTTGTAGTCCGTCCGACCTGGGCCAAGCAGCTTTGTTATGCATGAATAGCTCACCAGGCGTTGAGGCGCTGAAAGGGTGTCATGTTGACATTCGAACATCAGATATTTCTTGTATGTAAGGTACTCGAAGATTGTATGGTTGACAAGTGAGGTGGGTGTGTAGAGACACGAATGCGTATAGGATCTTTGAAATGTAAACCAGGCACCCACTCACTCACATGCAGTAGTCAGTAATTGTAGAAAACTGCTGGAACTTTCAACCATTTAATTACGTGACACAGTGACATCAACAGGTACAGTCAAATGGACGAGAATCAAGACACATCATGTATATTGGATATGACTGGCAAAACATCTGGTAACTAAAGCTTGAACCACTCATCTATAAGGACGTTATCGACAATGGTGTAACTGTCTTTTTTTTCTTGTTGAGGTGATCACTGGCCCAAGACAGTTTACATGTTGTTAGATGTGTAGTGCGAGCGTATGATGAGTTGAGTGTGGGTGCGAATGAAGACGCGAATGTGTTTAGGCTCGTATAGATGTAGATCCTGCAACCCATACTCTCACATGCAGTAATCAAGGATGCTTTGACACTGCAGGCATGTTTCAAGACATTTATTGACGGGAACACACATAATATCAACAGGAACAGTCAGTGTAACAAGGTCATGCTGACCTGACATCGATAGGTATACATTTGGCATTCAAAAAGGTAAACATCAGAATAGACGTGCATGGTCAATAGCAAAGTTCTTCAATAATGACAGTTCGTAGCGTCGCCCTTGGCGTCTCTGACTAAACGCGTCAGATGCCTTAGTTACCTTGACACACAGGTGCAACTTGGCACTCCCTGCCAATTGCACATATCAAGCTGTAGTATAATAGCCGGAAGCACAGGCCTCGTCCTAACGTCGGCCGTGTACTTCTGTTAAATAGGTTATCACCAACCCTGCAGTAATACTTATTGTAGATAGAAGTTCCGCCAATCTGCGGCTCCCACAATATATCCTCGTCACTGGATTTCTGGACAATATAAGACTAACAGTCTTGGATGGCTACCTCGAGCACAAATATATAAGTTCTGAAATGGCGGATCCGTGAACTGCTGTTCACCCTAGGTAATCCTTTACATGTTCTGCCACCGAAAAGCGTAATAATGCATAAAGGTCGGTATTACCTGGTAAATGAATCCTCAGAACTACACAAGGAATTCTGTCGTCATCCCGACGCACAGAGATTCACTGGGGAAAACTGCCATAGCAGTTACTTCGAAGATTCTCCCCGAAAAACAATGGACTCTTGGTCCCTTCAGAAAAACAGGACCTCCCGGCTTCCCGGAAGTATATCTCACTCCCGCTTAAAAAACCTTCCCATAGGCCCACGCCGAACTGTCAACCTCTGACCCTAAAGGTCAAACACAATGAATGAATAAACAAGGGAAGACAACCCCTAATCAACCTGACATCGCAGGTAAAGACACAATTATACTTATGATACAAACATAAGCAAATAACTTGACAGATGACTCCGTCGAAAATGACAGCAACATTACTACCACCCCCCTGTAAAAAAAAAAATGCAATTTTTTTTTTTTTTAATATGTTCATGAGCAAGATAGCACCAGTATCACTTCTGTGCTCATGCAAACAATGAACCTAATATCAGGTACAATAGAAGAGGGTACAAATCATCTCCCAACATAGGAGAAAATATTTCCTTTAAGCCAAACAAACTAAGGGATACCATTCAAGAAACCTAAGTTGCTGGCAATACCAATCATATATCAAACATTACTAAATAATATAATCATAGCAATATACAAATGTCAATGCTATTTTAGCAACATATCACTGATGGATGGACAAAATGAAATTTGTTAAATTATCTAAACATCATCCAAATACATTTGTATTACAACATATTATGATATTAAGGACAGACCTAAGTCTGAAAATATATCAGGAAAAACTAGGACACAAGATTTAACTGGAATCATGTGGGCATCTAGACAATATGTCCGCCATCACATTATCCGAACCACGGATAGCTCGCACCGTGAAATGGAAAGGCTGAAGAGCAATAGCATAACGAGTAGATCTCGAGCTCTTCAAATCCTTACTTTGCATAGCCGTAAGAGCTTTTTGGTCGGTTTCCATAAAGAAATGCGCGCCCAGAAGGAACCTTTGTAGCTTAAGAATGGACCAAACCATAGCCAACAATTCACGGTCCAAAACCGAGTAATTCCTTTCTGCCGCATTCAGCTTCCTAGAAATATACATTACAGGATGCAGAGTTCCTGAATATTCCTGCATTAGTGCCGCTCCAATGCCAGTGGAAGAGGCATCACTACGAAGGACAAAAGTCTTATCAATCGTCGGTAGTCTTAAGATAGGATGAGATGAGAACAAATTCTTAACCTGATCCAATGAAGATTGGCATTCTTGGGACCAACGCACCATATTAGGAGAACCTTTTTTCAATAACGTTGAAAGTGGTGCCATAATGGAGGACAGATTCTCAATGAATCTTCCATAGAATTGTATCAATCCCAAGAGACTACGCACTTGCTTTTTTGTCTTCGGAACCGAGATATTTAATATCTTTGAAATGTTTTGGTCCTCTGTCTTCAACAGACCATGACCAACTCGATGACCTAGGAAGGAAATTTCACTAAACCCAACAAAAGCTTTAGAGGGTTTAGCAGTCAAACATGCTCACGTAGAGTAGATAGCAATTCCTTCAGACCCACATAGTGTTCTTCCCAAGTATCGCTGAAAAGACAGATGTCGTCTAAATATGCAATGACATCTGCACGATCTGATAGAATTCGTCGCATCATGCGCACGAAAGTCGCTGGGGCGTTCATAAGCCCGAAAGGCATAAAATTCCATTGAAACAGACCCCTAGGTGTCGAAAAAGCAGTGAGAGGTTTGGCGTGTTCCGTCAATGGGACTTGCCAATAACCTTTCGACAAGTCTAGTTTAGTAAAGAATTTAGCTTTAGAAAGTCTAATAAGTAGATCATCTAATAACGGCATAGGTTCAGCATCGAACTTCGTAACTTGATTTAATTTGCGATAATCAACGCAAAGACGTATGTTATTGTCTTTCTTTCGAACAATAACTATCAACGAAGAATAAGCTGAAGTGGATGGTTCAATTATTTGTAGTTGAATCATTTCATCCAATTCTTTCTCGACTTGTGCTTGAAAATGAATAGGTATTGGGTATGGTCTTACTCTGATCGGATTACGATCAGTAAGTATGATGTCATGTTCTATGACATCTGTGTGTCCAGGAATGTCGGTAAGGACATCCTGATATGATTGTAACGTAGAGGATACTTGACGTTGTTCCTCAAAAGACAAGTTAGAAGAGACTGTAACGTCTCTCCACGATTCCGTTGAAATAAGTGGAATCGTAGGAAGAGGTAAGTTCACGTCAGAAAAAATAGTTTCCTCATCCTGTATAACGGACAGGGATGAGATGTGACCATGTTGAACTGGAGAGTCGTCCGTCGCCTGGAAAATAGGCTGTAAATAGTCTGGACGTTCAATAAACTCTGTTAACATATTTATATGGAAGGTTTTATGCCTTCCATCCACATCGACAATATAGTCGACATCAGAAATTTTCGAGACTATAGTGTATGGACCCTTCCAAGAAATGAGAAGTCTATTCTCTCTTGAGGGCAGTAAGACATATGCTTTGTCTCCAGGACAAAGTTGACGTAGGCGTCTTTTCTTATTAGCAAATCGCCTAGCTTTTTCTTTCGCAAATTCGGAAGATGAAGTTGCTAACCTGCACGATTCGATAATCTTTTCTCTAAGAGCTATAACATATTCATATGACGATTGTGTATCATCGTCAATATTATCGGAAGTTATCAAATCGTGTAACAAGGACATTGGCCCGCGCGGTTGCGCGCCAAAGACAAGTTCGAAAGGAGAAAACCCTGTATGCTCGTTGGGAACCTCTCTATAGGCAAAGAGGACTGCAGGTAAAACCCTGTCCCAATCTTCAGGATGATCCTCCGTTATCTTGCCAAGTAAGTTCTTTAGTGTCCTGTTAAGACGTTCTACCAATCCATTGGACATTGGATGATAAATACTACTGAGAGACCTTTTAATGTCTAGCGTAGCCATTACCTGAGACATAACGTCCGAAATTAACTGAGTGCCGTGATCCGACAGTATTTCTCCGGGGAATCCCAGACGAGAAAATACGAGCCAAAGAGCATCAGCGATATCGACAGTTGATATGCTCTTCAGAGGAATAGCCTCTGGCCAACGCGTGCACATGTCCACGCAAGTGAGGATAAATTGGTGTCCTCTGGCTGACTTAATTTTGAACGGACCAATGATGTCTATAGCCATTTTCTGAAACGGCCGAATCGGAATATCTGCAGCCTGAATAGGAGCAGCATGTCTCGGACCCCTAGACTTGACCTCTTGACAAATTTTGCAAGATCGGCAATAAATTCGGATGTCTTTATTCACGAATGGCCAAAAGAATGACGCAAGGACTCTAGTTTTAGTTCTGGAAAAACCCATGTGTCCCGCACACTGAGAATCGTGTGCATGCCGAAGAATTAAGGCTCTCATACACTTAGGCACAAGAATTTGCGAGTGCATAGACTTGTCCGAGTGTTGTACCATTCGTACCAATATACCATTCTTCATAGTGATATACGATTTGTGATTCGTATTTTGATTGGGATCCCCTTTCTTTGCAAGAAGGAAGTATTTCTTCAAAGAAGGATCCTCTTCTTGACGTTTAACAAACGAGTCATGGGAAATCACCAAGTGCTCGTCTTGGCTATCAACTTCATTACTATTATAAGATGAAGTTGGGGGATTAAGAGCTTGAGCTCTTGTCACCACTGCATTGACCGTTTGAATGTTTTTTTCTTCCCAACTAGAAATTTGTTGCGGGGTGCATTCCTTAACCCCATGAATACGACCGATTATAAGATCCGCAATAGGATTAGGAAGAAGACATGCATGGACATCTCCTGTGAAGAAAGGAGTGTCAATCCTAATAATAGCAGTAGGATAGCTTTCCATAGTACCACCAAATGTAACACATTTGATTGTTTTTCCCGTGGCACAGCAAGGATCTATCAGAGACTCCTTAACCCCGACGGTAGTACATCCCGAATCGAAAAGTACTGAGACTAGCCTATCATTTATTAGACCTTTATGTAAGATGAGAGATCCTCTCCCATCATGCGCAACTGTAGCAGGTAGAGCAGGAAGAGGGTGACCACAACTTAGCGTAGATACAGTTGATGAGTCAAACAATGTTAAGCATTGGGGGCATTCAGTTGCTCTCCCAAAATCGAAAGCACAACCAGTGATAGCCCTAGAGTTACCACTATCATTTACTGTATTACAGACTCCATCAAACTCTTGTTGCGCAGAGTTTGCCTGTTGGTAAGGTCTTTTTTTGTTAAACCTAGGTCTACCTCGATTATCATTTCCCCTGTAATTATTTCGACTATCATTTCCCCTGTAATTGTTATCATATTGCCTATTGTAATCATCATTCCGGTTTGAATCCCGGTTTCTAAATTCACCATCGTCATAATCTTGACGTCGAGAATGATTACCTCGAAAATTTGAATAGTTATTATTTGGATAGCCTTTACGAAAGTGTCTCAAATTATTACCACTAAAATTACGAGAACTACCATCTTGTCTCCACTGCATAGACGAAGAACCATCATGTGTTGGATTACTCCGCTTCTGAGTGTAATTTTGATTACTTCCCCTATTCCAATTTTGTTGAGCACCCTGAAATTTTTTTTCTGAAATTAGGGCCATATGGTGTTGCCGAAGCAGCTGGCAACCCTTCTTTCACTTTAGAATTGCTAACTGTAGCATGGGGATGTGCTGTGGCATACTGACAACAGTATTCCTCCATTTCTTTTAAGTTTTTAGGCTTACGCTCATGAAGGAATGCAAGAAAAGAATCATTAACAGATGACAAAACCTTATCTCGCAATAATAAGTCCATTAGACCTTCATATGTTTTCTCAATCTGAGACAACTCAACCCATCGTGTAAATGTACGACGTATCTTTGTAACAAAATCAGAGAAATCTACTCCATTTTCTGGCAACATTGTCCTAAAACGAAGACGATAGTCTTCTTGTTTTAATTGGTATTTCTTTAGTAATGCTGCCCTGACAACATCATAATTAGTCCTCTCATGTTCGTCTATTGTCATAAGAGTAGTCACTGTGTCACCTGTAAAAAATGGCATCAGTTGTTCAACATATTTTTCCTTTTTTATGTTATGCGTATCGCACAAAAATTGGAATCTATCTAGATAATCTGCTACGTCATCCTTTAAAGGATTGAAATGAGGCAATTTAATCCTACTAACAAACTCCTTTGTCGTACTCGAAGTTGTTTGCTGAGCACCCGTACTCGCCAATTTCAATTTCTCTAACTCCAAAATTGCGAGTTTTTCATCAAGTTCCATCTTCTGTTTTCTTTCCTCATGTTCCATTTTCCTAATTTCAGCCTCAGCAGCAGCTTGAAGTTTTTTTTCCTCTGCAGCAGCTTGAAGTTTTTTTTCCTCTGCAGCAGCTTGAAGTTTTTTGTCTTCCATTTCCATCTGGAATTTTCTTTCATCAGCTGCAGCTTGAGCTTTCCTCTCCTCAGCAGCAGCTTGAGCTTTTCTCTCCTCAGCCTCTCTTTGATACCTTCTTTCTTCAAGTTCTAATCTTCTATTCTCAGCTTCTAGCTTCTTTAGTTCAGCTTCTGCTTTCAATTTAATTTCCTCTTTTTGTTTCTTTTCTTCTGACTTTAATGCAATGGCGAATTGAGCAGATGAATATTCTTCCAATTCTTTACCAGACTTACCAAGGGTCAACCCTTGCTGGATGAAGAAATCCAATGTAGACATTCTGTCTAATGAGATCAGAAACCTGAAAAAAAATTAAATAAATTACCTTATCCCACTTCAATGGGAGACAAGTCTGAAATGCTAGACTTGTATACTCACTTCACTTTATTTTACTGTCTTAATCTTTGTAGATAACAAGTCTTTTATCAAAGAACTTGTATAAATATCTTATATAATATTATTTAACAAACTCTATATGAAGAGTCTACCTTATCAATAATATCAAAACATGACCAAGTATGTGTATGTAGACTGTGCATGACAGTAATGTAGTACAACCAAAAAAAAAAAATACAAAGACAAAAATACAAAACAATACAAATGGCAACACTGTTTTAACCAAAAATGTGTAGAGAAATACACAAGAAAGGAGAGACCTACAGAATACAAACAAAACAAATCGACAATCAAAACTGAAAAAACAGACAAAATATTACAAAAACAACGTTAAGTACAATTACATCACAGCTAACATCAATAGCGACCAATTGTCACTAGCAAATTTCCAAATTAAGAAAATTTGCACCTACAGACCGCTTACAGTAAGCCTCGATCAAGTGGCATATTTACCGTAAGACCCACCAACCGAAAAACCCGCAGAAAAATACACAAAACAGTAGAAGTGACATAAACATATAGCAATCAATTTCAATGTGTTGCAGAACAAGTTCAGTCACAGCTGAAACTAAAATAAATTTCTTGCTCCTTGCGAACACAGAAACGAAATGTCAAACGCGCACTGAACGTCAAATCCACTGTAACATAAAGTGGTATTCACGAACCAAAGTTACTATGACCTTCTCAAATTAGGGCTTGCACATTGAATGTTTACAATTTCACGTACTGTTTACAGACACTTGACCTCCAACAATGTAGCTTGAATACTCTGACCTAGAAAAGTCTGTTGTTGAATGAAACGTGTAACAACCCGCAGTACTGTTTACAATAGGAACCCGCCTTCTATGCAGTTATGGTCCACGTAGCAAATGCCTAGTAGTTCACTTCAGTACTTGTCTTGTTATGCTTTATGTAGCATTATAATATAAATGCTCGTACTGTTTATTTGTGTCAACCGTTGATGACCTATATCTGTCCTGTTGTAGCCAAAACTTGCAAATGTAGAATTAGCACTGTGTGTTACGGCTGTCCCGTGTGTAGCTTAGACCCACAGATCAGAAGTGTAATGTGTACTTGTCCTTCTTGTAACTTTCTCGACAAAACTGGAGACATCATACATGTAACAGCCAACCAGGAATGTAAATTTCTGGATCCATAAATGTCAACAATAATGTCAAATGCTCGCTCTGTTCTTTTTAAACCCACAGATCTGGTCCATCAGAAATGTAAGTTTCTAGGCCACATTGGCGACAAGAAATGTATCATAAGAGCCCACGTAACTGGTCCACCAGAAATGTAACTGTCTTTTTTTTCTTGTTGAGGTGATCACTGGCCCAAGACAGTTTACATGTTGTTAGATGTGTAGTGCGAGCGTATGATGAGTTGAGTGTGGGTGCGAATGAAGACGCGAATGTGTTTAGGCTCGTATAGATGTAGATCCTGCAACCCATACTCTCACATGCAGTAATCAAGGATGCTTTGACACTGCAGGCATGTTTCAAGACATTTATTGACGGGAACACACATAATATCAACAGGAACAGTCAGTGTAACAAGGTCATGCTGACCTGACATCGATAGGTATACATTTGGCATTCAAAAAGGTAAACATCAGAATAGACGTGCATGGTCAATAGCAAAGTTCTTCAATAATGACAGTTCGTAGCGTCGCCCTTGGCGTCTCTGACTAAACGCGTCAGATGCCTTAGTTACCTTGACACACAGGTGCAACTTGGCACTCCCTGCCAATTGCACATATCAGGCTGTAGTATAATAGCCGGAAGCACAGGCCTCGTCCTAACGTCGGCCGTGTACTTCTGTTAAATAGGTTATCACCAACCCTGCAGTAATACTTATTGTAGATAGAAGTTCCGCCAATCTGCGGCTCCCACAATATATCCTCGTCACTGGATTTCTGGACAATATAAGACTAACAGTCTTGGATGGCTACCTCGAGCACAAATATATAAGTTCTGAAATGGCGGATCCGTGAACTGCTGTTCACCCTAGGTAATCCTTTACATGTTCTGCCACCGAAAAGCGTAATAATGCATAAAGGTCGGTATTACCTGGTAAATGAATCCTCAGAACTACACAAGGAATTCTGTCGTCATCCCGACGCACAGAGATTCACTGGGGAAAACTGCCATAGCAGTTACTTCGAAGATTCTCCCCGAAAAACAATGGACTCTTGGTCCCTTCAGAAAAACAGGACCTCCCGGCTTCCCGGAAGTATATCTCACTCCCGCTTAAAAAACCTTCCCATAGGCCCACGCCGAACTGTCAACCTCTGACCCTAAAGGTCAAACACAATGAATGAATAAACAAGGGAAGACAACCCCTAATCAACCTGACATCGCAGGTAAAGACACAATTATACTTATGATACAAACATAAGCAAATAACTTGACAGATGACTCCGTCGAAAATGACAGCAACAAATGGTCTGTCCTTTAACCACTGTTCATAGGTGGTAATAATTAATAACATCGAACATCATCAGTTCCGTATAGCTCATAGGTATGATGCTAATAACGCTGGCTTGACAACCCATTCTTTTCCTACTGTAACTCAGGGCCCCACTGACTGAACGCGTCAGGTAGTCCTTAAACAAATATTGTTGCTTAATATGGAAGTCTGTGAACTTGATAATACAGTCAAGACTTTATCTAGCTTCACCTTTCAAGTACTTCTTCTTCTGCTCAAAGTTATAGGCCGTAATGACGGGCCTTATAATGGTTGATAAACAACTGCACATTTTTCCATAGGCATGTATTATCTTTCATGCTGAAACATACCGCCATCCTGCGGATTTCATAACAACATATGGTTATTGTGCTTCTGTACAGCACTTCAACGAATAGACCTAACTGGCTACGTCAAGCACACATAATGGACTCTGGATCACAAGAACTGTGAGCGCTACTCACAGGTTCATACTAAATGTTCTGCAAACTTTGCGTAAGAATAAAGTATTTTTACCTTGGACAGAATTCCAAACACTACACAAATAACACCTGTCGTCATTCCAGACGAACAGAATAACTCTGGGGAAATCGCTAATATGACAAGACTATCTTTTCCCCAGATAATGCAGAAGAAGAACAACGGACATCTTCGTCCGGCTGAGAACCAGCTCATAACTCACAGACGGAAGTCTGTTCGGTTCGCGCTAAAAGCTAGCGCATGCGTAGACAGAACAGATTTGAACACAGTTAACTATCCCGTCTTAAGAAAGAATAAACACAGGGAAGGTAACCCCTAATCAACCTGTGTCAGGGAGTTAACATACAGTTCTGTACCTTCGATTATCCAAATTATAAAATAGATTTACATCTTCTGGAACCGACAAAAATGACGGTAACACTCGTGCATAACTTTATGTAGTACAGTTCTTAAGAAATGACTGATGGGGCAGTAATCCCATTGTATAAGTTTAAAGTTACCAGCCATGTACATAAAAGTTATTTGTTAAGAGTCAGTTGGTTGTAAGTTAGGAATGTGTCCTTTTTTATATTGCTTTTTTATATTTGTGGTCTAAGAGAGTTAACCAGGTGTAATATTTATGGAATAAGTTAGATTTAGTTGTTATCTCCCCTTGGACTTGCTATTGTCTAGCTATATGCCCATATAAGGTTCTGTTCGTATATTTTCTTAGAACAGTCCCAGTACGTTCCAGTGGTGAGCTAAACTCAAGTCACGCGATGATTCGCGCATGCGCTTAGGTTTTGGCGGGTCCGGAAGACTGCTTCGTTTTTAACAGTCTGGCTGGGCGATTTGAGCGGAGAGGGTGTCCCGCCATGTTTTTTTCTGGCAGTGTAAAATGGGATCAGAGTTCTTTGTGGATTAAATATGTTTAAGATTCCCTTTGATTGTGATTTTGGCTTAGTTCGGTAAAGCCTAGGATATGGCTAGTGTTTCTTGTGTGTTTGTTTCCTGGAGTGCAGAGCAGGTAACAATACTTTGATATATAGATTAACATTGAGTACTTGGAAGCCCGCTATCTATGCGGCCCATTTTTCTCAGATACTTTTATGACCCTATTTAATTCAGGATTTCAAATTAGTCTGTACTACTTTCTCTGTTACCGTCTCTGGTGTAACGGAAGAATGTTTGATTATATACATACAGGGGCCGTAAGTCTACATGGCTACATTTAATAGATAGAAATGTAGGATTGACTATTGTATATTTTATAATCCTTCGGTTATCAAACAGAGATTCTCATTTGTATTGTTTCAGAGCGTAAACTTGTTGATGTGACTTGACGCTGTTATATGGAGTGTCTCATCAGTTTTCCAGTTATTTCAACATTTGACGTCCCTGTTTTCCATTGGACTTTGGACGCTTCGTTAGATGTGTGTGATACCCTCTGGAGTACATTATGGTCTCGGACTTCGAAGTCATCTCCAGATAGTTAATATTGTATACGACATTATGTTAAAAGATATTACATTTTGATATCATGTAACCTTTTACTGATAAGGTGTTGGTGTCACTATACAGTTAGATATTTATGTTAAAATGATAATATGGTAATGACACCTTTATTTTGTAATTTTGCATTATGAGACATGTCGATATTGTATTTTTTGGTGGGATATATAAGGTCATATGTATGTATTTCTTTTCTACCATTATAATATACCCGGCACTTTATTGTGCGATTGTGAGAACATAGTTCTCTAACGTTGTGAGATAATTTTTTCTTCTCACCAGACGCTCTATTGTGTGTCAATATAGCCTGACATTATGGCATTATATATTTTGATGCCCTTTGTTAATGCATCATTGTATGCGTTAAGAGCTTCTTGTATCATGCTCATTATTATTTTTTGGTGTGGGTGTATTTTGTATTTAGATTGTCGTGTAGGTTGCTATATTTTCAATATTTATCTTTTCTCTTGTCTTTTGTACCCCATTCTATCTTTTTTCACTCTTCACTTTTCTTCTGATATCTTGTCATACTATCTACATTCCTCTTGTTTACTTGTATTACTCTTGTGTTTATGCCTTTATATAGACTATACTTATATGTAGATATTTGTATGCTTCCGCCCTCATTTGTTCGATGTATTTAAAAAAAAGATGTTATCATTTTTTCCCCGGGGGGTGCGGTAAACTGTTAAGAATCAGTTTGTTGTAAGTTAGTAATGTGACCTTTTTTATAATGCTTTTTTATATTTGTGGTCTAAAAGAGTTAACCAGGTGTAATATTTATGGAATAAGTTAGATTTAGTTGTTATCTCCCCTTGGGCTTGCTATTGTCTAGCTATATGCCCATATAAGGTTCTGTTCGTATATTTTCTTAGAACAGTTCCAGTACGTTCCAGTGGTGAACTAAACTCAAGTCACGCGATGATTCGCGCATGCGCCTAGGTTTTGGCGGGTCCGGAAGACTGCTTCGTTTTGAACAGTCTGGCTGGGCGATTTGACCGGAGAGGGTGTCCCGTCATGTTTTTTCTGGCAGTGTAAAAGGGGATCAGAGTTCTTTGTGGATTAAATATGTTTAAGATACCAAACCTCAGAAATGAGGTATCTGAGGAAGGTGGTTGAAGTAACAAGAAGAGACATAGTACGCAACCAGACGATACGTCAAGGCCTTAAATCCTACCCCCTGCAGACCCAAGTAGAATAGTCCCAATTAAGATGGTTTGGCCATGTCTGTAGAATGGGGGAAGATCGGATACCACGACAAGCATGGGAAACAAAGAGCCAAGGATCCAGACCCCGAGGACGACCCAGAGTCCGATGGGAGGACAACATTAGACAATCTTTGAAGGACCGAGGACTAGAATGGAACCAGGCCAGTAGGAAGACAGCCGATAGGATAGTCTGGCGCTCTCTCTTCCAAACCTCTACACCTCACGGTAGACGGCGAACGACTAACTAAGTAAGTAAGTAAGATTTCCCTTGATTGTGATTCTGGCTTAGTTCGGTAAAGCCTAGGATATGGCTAGTGTTTCTTGTGTGTTTGTTTCCTGGAGTGCAGAGCAGGTAACAATACTTTGATATATAGATTAACATTGAGTACTTGGAAGCCCGCTATCTATGCGGCCTATTTTTGCCAGAGATGTACCTGACTTGCTGTGTCAGAAGATATATAGATTAACATTGAGTACTTAGAAGCCCGCTATCTATGCGGCCTATTTTTGCCAGAGATGTACCTGACTTGCTGTGTAAGAAGATATATAGATTAACATTGAGTACGTGGAAGCCCGCTCCTTATGCGGCTTGATTTTGCAAGAGTCTCTGTAGTGTTGGATACTATGAACTAATGCTATGTACATGATGCTAAATGTGCTTGAACCTTGTCCTAATGACAGTACGTTCGTTTGTGATGTCGACGTGATGTGATTGTAATAAATCGTTAGAACCATACAAGTGGTCTTTACCTTCGTGTCTCCTATATGTGGTACGAACGATGTATTGTACTACAACATCACCACCCACACTGCTACATATAATAAGAACGTACTTCTACACTGTCTACGAGTACTTCTACATTATTAAACAAGCAATGTTAGAAAAAAGGAAACATTATGTAGTCTATCCATCTCAACTGGAGTATGGGACTTTAGTTGATATGAAAAGAACTGGGGAGGAAAAGAGAGACAGCGAGAGAGGCGGACAAAAAAAAAAAAAAAAAACAAGAAAAGGAGCATGCCAAAAAAAAAAAAAATAAAACGAAGAGAGGCAAATTTTTGTTCAAATATGGAGGGAAGAGGGAGGAAAAAGTTAGTTAACAGTTAATGTTTCTTATTCCCACCCTCCCCTCCCCCTCAACCAAGTCTACTTCCCGGAGGTTTCTGAAGAAACAAAGAAAGAATAAAACTACTCTACCCACAGGCATACCCGACAAGATGACTAATATAAGATTTTACATGGGACTGGCAGCCTCATCGTGTAAAAGACATTGCGAAAGAAGTCACAGCTGCATGAGCATGTAATACTTTGTGTAGCCTTCTTGCAGGACCAGCAACAATGGCGGTTCCGTGCTCCACAAGGAGCGCAAAAGAAAATGGTCATAATATATCTCATGGACATTCACTCTCACATTTATTTCTTCTTCATTCTTTCAACATTCTCCTCCTCCTTTTCATCCTCCCGTCTCTGCCCCTGTCTCTCTCACTAAGACTCTCTTTCTCGAACACAAACATACTCAAAGAATTTCAAATCAAAAACATTATGTGCAAGTTGATTTTATAGCCACAAATAAATATATCATTAAATATCAAATAAAAATGTTAATTAAAATTTAAAAAAAGAACCTAGAGAAACACAGCGACGGCATGGCTGTGACAGAGAATTGTATATTTAGTGTTATGTTGTGAACATGGCCCTTGTAAGACAGCGAGAGCTAGAGAGAGAGAGAGAGAGAGAGAGAAATAGAGAGAGCGAGAGAGAGAGTGAAAGTGAGAGTGAGAGAGAGAGCGAGAGAGAGTGAGAGAGATTGAGAGCGAGAGCAAGAACGAACTTTTATTTTCAAAGGGTTGAGAATTGGGTACACAGGCCCGTCTGACATTCTGCCCTTCCTTTCGCTCACCTTTCATACTGAATTCATTTATTCTCATATGCATGTTACATATCAATTTCAAGAAATTCAACGAGAGAGAAAGAGAGAGAGAGTAAGACAGAAAAAGAGAGAGAGAGTGAGAGGGATTGACAGAGGGAGCGAGAGAGATACTGAGAGAGAACGAGAGAAAAAGAGAGAGAGAGAGAGAAACAGCGAGAGAGTGAGAACAGACGAAAAGGTAAACTAGGAACGTTAGTGGGAAAGATAGAAAGAAGGCACGAAACGGAAAAATTAAAAAAAAACGAGCTGCGAGAAATAGTGCACCGAAGGAAAAAGAACAATCTCGCATTAAAAAAATAAAGTACTTTACGAAATGTGAGAGAAAGAATAATAAAAAAAACGGAATTGATGATTAAAAGCCAGATAAAGTGGAATGTAGGTCACCGTGACCCACTCTTCAAGGTTCGTCTTAACGGTAGGAACGAACTCAAGGTATTTCTGAGATTACTAGTCACAGAACTGGGTCCGGAAAAAATGGCAATAGTCAGAACAGAGGATTCCAACCTTTTTCTATCTCAGTACCACCTTGGTTTTTAGTAAACCTTCCCAGAACTTTTAACCAGCAAGAGAGGAAGTAAATTCTAGAATTTACCAAGCCTATGCCCATAAGAAAATGAACCAATTAATTAAGTTTTTGTATGAAGACAACTTTATTCGGTACATAACAATTTTTAGTGTCACAACATTGTTAAATATTTACCAGAACGAATGACATATTTGTGAGACCCTTGTTTCTGTTATTGTCAACCATTAGTTTTATTTTTCGTATGTATTTTTATTTTTATTTAAGAGATACCCACATATCGCTTTGAGCCTGTTTCTAGCTTTGAATTTGGTTAAGAGTGTAGAGTTTTCCTGGGCTCTTAAGTCCTCAAGAAGTTCCAACAAGTCTGGTCCGATAAATGAATTCGGATTATTTTCTTAACTCTGGCAGGTCTGGTTGTTTTCTTGACGAGGTGAATTTTCACAGTGCTATAAACTGCTAAAGTGTCTATTATATATTCCCCTTTTCGTTTATGGTATGTGTTGTTTACTATTAGACCAGGCCCCAATCAGAAATGTTGTTACGTTTACATCTCGAGTGCAGGCCAATAGTTTCAAACGGGCGTGTTTAGGATGGGGTTTATTCAAAAAATTTCCTCATAAGAATTCTGCGTGTGATTGTGAAGGTCACGTCTTCCATATATGGCAATCGTGACATTCGAATATTCTCGTCAATAATTACATACAACTTCTTACATTTGCTCGGAACCATTACAACATTTCCGCTTGCTCAGGTGTGTCAAACTGATAATTATGGCCCCGTCCTTGTGCAAATAACAATTCATCGTAGTACCATCTGGGCTAAGACGTCTGCGGTGGGTTTTGATGTTAAAAGGTTAAGTATTAATTGTCTACAGATATGAGGTCAGCTATGCAAGTCCCTGAGTCTAATTGTTGATGAAGTTGTTCTCAGGGTACATGTCTGCTACCACCCTACGACCTCAATCTGCTATATATTTTGAACCTAATTATATGTTATGGTGTCTGGATGTTATCTGGCCAAGTGTCTAGGGTATAATGCAATGTAATGTTAATAAAATTAACAACAACTACACCTATAATTTAATGAACAAGTAATTAAACAAGTCGCTGAGTAAATTTTGAATGAAAATCTTTTTTATAATTTACTTTGCCTGTATCTCAATGGCTGGGATACAGGACTGTTTGAAACTCAAAAGATAATGCAATTTATTTACATCAAAGTAAATTAAAACAACACCTGTGTCTGTTATTATTAATATAAATTGTTCCTGACTGGAAGTGTTCTGATGAAGCAATAACTCCTATGAATGGGCACGCTTCGGAGGAATGACTTGTATCATCATGTCAAGAAAACTGATTGATATATATTAATGATGGAGAGTATGGTTAAATGAACTAACACACGCCCGTGGACAATTGGGCTTAACTTTGTGTCGTAGAACTTGTGATGTCCTTCTCACAACCACCTTCTTCCCGACTGCAACGTCTGAATACTGCTTCCGACTCTTTAGAATAAAGGCAAACAGGTAGTTTTTGCCTCGAGCTTGCAGCTTCAGGAGTACGTATATTTTGGTATGTTGCTCACTGATTGTCTCAAGATAGAACCCTGAAATCAGAGGATTAAGGCCTCCTCAGTACATCATACACCTATCTCCATCTCTAAACAATTAAACATTATCAACATTTTCAAGATCAGTGAAGTTGCTAAATAAATAGCTATCGTTCCAATCTGATTTGGTGCCCTATTCATCATCAGGTAATCTTCAAACATTCGTTTGATACATTCCTTGTCATAGAAGAAATGATAGTTAATTATATAAAGTCATGTGCAAACACGGTGACTTGCTGAAGACGGCCAGTGGTTTGCTGGTCTTATGTCATAATAATGTCATATTTTATTTTCAACTATGTTTATTCATTCACTCCCACAGTTTAAGTAAGCCTGTCTGGCTTTAATACAAGGTGATAATCTTTCCTACTAACATTTGTGGCATGACACAAAGGTTTAGTTTGGCGCCTTTCTGGTGGTTCCTCTACGCATCAATAAGGCGTACACATGCAATAATACAGATACATATCAATAACAAGATTTATACAAATGTTTATCTTACCGCATCAATGAAATAATACACAATTTGTAGGTTAACCGGCGATCAATGGGCACATTCAGATCGCCACTGATGCAGAACAGCGAAGGCACTGGTCATGTATTCCTTGCGTCTGAAGCTAACTCTACTTGTGAGATTTTAATTTTCGAATGGCAACTAATGCTGGTTTCAAATCGTTTTTATTACTCCTCTTAGTCTATTTTACCACAGCCAATCGAATTATGTTATGCCCACTAGCCTCTTTTTTCAAAAATAAATTACACTTTCAAAAATGTACCGTTCCACCCCCCTTTTTCCCCTACGGGCAAGGTTGAGTGAGGACTACAATGTGTATGTCTCTGTGTCTTCTCTTTACAATATTCTGTTTTTATCTAAGCGTTTTTACTGTAAAATATTATAACATTATGGGTAGTATTATCTTCTAATAAACAAATATTAGCATTTTATTTGTCAACTGTCCTTGCTTTTATTTTATTATTCAGCTAGGTTTCATTGGGCCACTCTTTCTCTCCCCTTTTAGTATCGCACTGCATAAGCTATCTTTTCAATTATGCCTCCATGCAAATCCCTCACCTACATTTTCTCTCTCTTGCTCGTTCGTTTTTCAAAACGACGCAACGCGTTAGTATTTCATCAGAAAATATTATCACTGTATACAGGAAATGCGAGCCTGTCTGTGTGTTTATACTAATCGTCTCCCTATCTAAGTGGTTATACATTCAAACTGCACTACTAATGAACGGGGTAGGGCAAGCGGTGGGGTGTCCTTTCATTCAATAGCAGACACTACTGCTTTATTTAACTTTAACTTTTTGGGAAAAAATATGCCCCTAGCAACCGCGTAACTATGGTCAAGTAGTTTTATTTTCAAACTCCGAACCATTCATTCGCGTTTAGTGTTGGACTAAGCAAGTCTGTGACGTCAGCTATCGCCTGTCGTCCTAGTTTGAAATTTAAGAAACCAACGCTTGTCAAGGTTGCATTTTTCCTTCTCTCATTTCATTCCTCCGTTTCTTTTATTCTATCACTCCGTTTGAAACTAACTATGCATGTCGGTCTGTCAAAAGGCTTGTATTGTAGAGGAAATGGGTATTGCGGAGAGGGGAAAAGCTAACAGTTTTTGTGAATCGTTTACTATGGCGTACTGCTTGTTAGAACCAACATGACGGCGGTGTTGACTCCGTTTTATGGTTGAGTACAGTTTATACTGGTGAAGAGGTAGCTTAAAACGCGAATGGTTAAAATGAACGAATGTCAACAATATTCTTCAAACGAACTTCAACAAGTAGTGTTGAACTGGGTGAACTGGGCAAGTACTGGCAGTACATAAGTCGGTGATGACTGTACATAGATTTTATTCAACATGACACATACGGAGTGGACAAGACTAACATCGTCACAGGCGCAAAGATCATACATCAGCATAATGGTAATTACTTTTAAAGTTCCTGAAGATTCTCTACCAATAAAGTCCTCTAACTCAAGTGACTAAGGATCACAAAACTGTTACCGATATAATATTCTTCTCATTCAGGTCCATTGACCTTCCTTCAAGGACGTCTATCATGGTAACGTATTCATACTCCAGGATAAAATCTTCCATATCATACTTCACAATCCCATACGTTCTCCAAAACATAACGTTAGATAGCATATAGTTTCAAACAAAGTCATACACGATAATACGAACAGGTTAGAGATTCCAGTTGACTAACCTCTCCCATTCTATGCCACGCTTCTGGCATTGTTGAATGTACGGCATATAAAATATGAAGCATACGAATAAAAAAACTGGTTTACACGTAGGTATTATTCCTCTACGGTAATCTAATATGACCACCGACTCCGTCTGTCCATTCTAGGAAATTACATGCTAAGATGACTTCCCGCTAGACTACAACTGGGAGCGGCCTGATACTTTAGTTTACGGCAATAAATATACAAATATAACCGGGGCGACACTTACATGATCCTTCCATCATTGGCTTCGTCAAGAATACCAATTGAATCAATATAACATACTGGCTTATACAAAACTGCCAGAAAATTCCAATAATCTATATCTCGGACATAACAAAGTCCGCACTGCCCCGTTCAAAACATGACGTCACAATCCCCAAACTAGGTTACCCGTGCGTCCAAAGCAACTCACACTGCATTGTGCACGTCAGTGCGTGAATCAATCGAACGCACAAATAATAAAATATATAAAGACTGGTGCGTACATTTGGCAGGACCGAAGACTACCCCCTTAGGTAATAAATGTACGTAACAGCTCCCTTATCACCTCCCCTTAAAAAAAAATAATTCTATTAATTTTTTTGGAACTTAATACCCGAGAGAGGTGAGTCAAAACTACCACAAGATATGAAATGCATAAAGTTATATCATATTAAGAAAAGAATATTAAACGAAATCAATATAACTAAATGATAGTATGCATTAAAGCACACATCCACAATCGACCTACTTTGGAACGATGTGGTAAAACAAGTTTGAAAATGAAAAAATGAAAAAAACCATAAAAAAAATGATAATAAAATTCAACTAAGTTTTCAAAAAAATTTGAAACATATGATTTCAAAAATGAAAATGAACAGCAACACTGATGATGATCAATGACAAGAGAATCAATGAAACAGAAAAATTGAAAATACAATGTGCAAAAATGAAACAATGCAAAATTAAACACTTTAAGAATCAACACACTTAATGTTTTCTAACACTAGTACGGTTGACTAGTGATCTAACAGTGAGATATCATAACTAAGACCCGTGAATGCAGGTGTTACGTGACAACTAAGAAAGTTAGTATGTGTGTGATCCATAATCAATTAAATAGATTAAATTGAATTAATCTAATTTATATATTCCTTAATTACTAACAAATAACCAGTTACTAATATATTCTAAATAATTACAATATCACTATCAATATGTCAATGTTCAGTTTCGACTAGTTAGTAATCGACGAGACAATGTTCTCAATGTTCCATACACGATAAAATATTTGCTCAAACACGATATGTAGTGTAATATGTTCCATAGGAATAACAAATGTATATTTGTCGCTCTTAACAATGTTACCATACTAATAAAAAATGTTACTATAGTATCAATGTTCACGTAGTAATAAAATGTTACCATAGTATCAATAACAATGTACAAAGTTATTCATGTTATCGGTGAGGATGTTCCAACATCTGGAAGTGGTTTAGTTTCGACACGTTCACTTGGGCATCTTGATAGACAGTCTGCGAACACATTCTGCACTCCAGGAATAGCTCGTATCTCAAAATGGAACGGTTGAAGTGCTATAGCGTAACGCGCTGACTTTGATGACTTAACGTTCCCTGTATTCAGTGCGGTAAGAGCTTTCTGGTCAGACTCCACCACAAAGTGAGATCCGAGGAGATAACGATCCAGTTTAGTGATTGCCCAGACAAGAGCAAGGAGCTCTTTATCCAGAACGGAATATTTCGTCTCGCTCGGCGTGAGCTTTCTGGATACGTACATAACCGGAAATAAGGTGCCGTTATATTCCTGCATCAAAACTGCAGCAATAGCGTAAGAACTTGCATCACTGCGGAGAATGAAGGGTGAGATTTTTGTCAGGCAACCTCAAAAAAGGTGCATTTGAAAAAAAAATTGTTTTATATAGTCTAACGCCGTTTGGTGATCCTGCGACCACTTTATTACATTAGATGTGCCTTTCTTCAGTAGAGAAGAAAAAGGTGCAGTTATAGTAGACAAATGAGGGATGAATTTTGAATAGAACTGTATTAGTCCTAAAAGCGACCTAACTTGTTTTTTTTGTCTTAGGTGCTGAAATGTTTAAAATTTTAGAGACGTTACTGTCTTCTGTATACATGAAACCATGACCTATGCGGTGACCCAGAAATGAGATGTCATGAAAACCGACAAAAGCCTTTGAAGGTTTCGCTGTTAAGTTATAATCCCGTAAGGTAGAAAGTAAAGATTTTAAACCCTGAATATGTTCATCCCAAGAGTCACTGAAAAGACAGATGTCATCTATATAAGTAATGACATCGGGACGATGAGACAATATGCGGCGCATCATGCGTACAAAGGTAGCTGGCGCATTCATTAACCCGAATGGCATAAAATTCCATTGAAAAAGACCCCGTGGTGTCGAGAAAGCGGTGAATGGCTTTGCTTTAGGAGTGAGTGGCACTTGCCAATATCCCTTTGAAAGGTCAAATTTCGAAAAGAATGTAGCATGAGATAATCTCTCCAATAAGTCATCTAAAAGAGGTAATGGTTCCGCATCGAATTTTGTAACTTTGTTTAATTTCCTGTAATCTACGCAAAGACGTATATTGTTGTCTTTCTTCCTAATGATTACCATGGAAGAAGAATATGGTGATGAAGATGGTTCAATTATATTTAATTGGAGCATCTCATCCAATTCCTTATCAACCTTATCACGAAAGTGTAAAGGAATAGGATATGGGCGAACTCGAATAGGCGTATCGTCAGTCAGAATAATGTCATGTTGGATGACTGACGTATGACCTGGGATGTCAGTGAGGACATCCTCATACGAGTGTAGAATATTAGAGACTTGCTGACGTTGATCAGCCGAAAGAGTAGATGAGATCGTAACATCATTCCATTTCTCAGTGGAATGGAGTGGTACAACTGGTATTGGTAGTTGTACATCATCGAAAGAAGATTCTTCTTCTTGGATGACTGACAAACTAGAATAGTGTTGAATAGGAGGTGTAGGATCGTCAGTTGCCTGAAACACTGACTGTAGATAATCAGGACGTGAGTAATACTCCTTCAACATGTTAATGTGGAAGGTTTTATGTTTACCATTAACATCAACGATGTAGTCGACATCGGATATTCTTGAGATGATCCTGAAAGGACCTCTCCAGGTAATTAAAAGACGATTGTTATGCGCAGGTAGTAAGACAAAAGCTTCATCACCAGGTATGAGCTGGCGAAGACGTCTATACTTGTTTGCAAATAGACGAGCTTTTTCTTTGGCTTGTTCAGATGATGCAGTAGCTAGTCTACAAGCATCTATGATTCTCTTTCTCAGAGAGATCACATACTCATAAGAGGATTGAGTTTCCTCTTCAATATTCTCGTCAACCAATAAGTCGTGGATTAACGACATCGGACCGCGTGGTTGCATGCCAAAAACAAGCTGGAATGGAGAAAACCCCGTTGCTTGATTTTGTACTTCGCGATACGCAAAGAGATAAGCGGGTAGGACCCGATACCAGTCTTGGGGATGGTCTTGAGTCATCTTACCCAACAACTGCTTGAGTGTCCTATTGAGACGCTCAATTAACCCATTTGACATCGGATGATAAATAGAACTAAGAGATCTGTCTATACCTAATGTCTTCATAACTTGAGACATGGATTCAGAAATGAACTGAACCCCATGATCCGACAAGATTTTCCGTGGAAAACCAATGCGTGAAAAGATTAACATCAATGCCTCTGCTACACTGGCAGATGAAGTGTTCTTGAGAGGGATGGCCTCAGGCCAAGGAGTGCACATATCAATGCACGTAAGGATATGCGTATGCCCTCTAGCAGATGGAAGCATCGGACCAATAATGTCTATAGCCATTTTATCAAATGGTCTAATCGGGATGTCCGCAGCTTGAATAGGAGCCGCATGAAATGGACCCCGTACCTTAACTTCCTGACATATCAAACAGGACCGACAATAGAGAGTGATGTCCCTATGGACGCCTGGCCAGTAGAATGCCGAAAGCACTCTGGATTTGGTACGCGAAAAAAACCCATATGGCCCGCACATTGCGAGTCATGCGCATGTCGTAATATACGAGATCTCATAGAGGATGGGACTAAGATCTGATAACATAAGGATGAATCCTTTTCCCGTATTACTCTCACCAAAATCCCATTTTTAAGTATAAAGTCATGTCTAGATTTTGCAAGTTTGTTGCTTGTATTCTTTTTGTTAACATACTGAAAATTTTTTTTTAACGAATCATCATTCTTTTGCAATGTTGCAAACAACTCCCGTGAAATAGGAGCATCATCATCACAAGTGGTATGAACTGTAGGTTCAATAGGTGTATCATGCGACATATTAGTAGCTTGCGCTCTAGTCACTACTGCATTTGCAGTTTGAATATGTCGCTCTTCCCATTCAGCTATTTGCTGTGGTGAACACTCTTTAATACCATGTATGCGACTAAGTATTACATCACATATTGGATTTGGAAGAAGACATGCTTGGATCTTTCCTGAAAAGAAAGGTGTATTAAGATCAATAATAGCAGTGGGAAATGTTTCGACGGTGCCGCCGAAAGTCACACACTTGACAACCCGGCCCGTGGCACAACTTGGGTTGATCAGCGAGGTCCGGACGCCCACAGTGCTACAACCTGAGTCAAATAGGAGAGAGCATGAAATGTTGTTGACAAATCCCTTGTTAAACTTAAGAGAGCCCTGTCCCTGGTGTACTGACGTAGCAGTGGCTGTGCAGACTATAGGTAGGCTAGGCAAGGTATGTCCGCAACGCAGCGTCGTGATCGCCTTAGGCTGGAAAAGAGTCGAGCATTCTGGACAGTCTTTCACCTGGGTACAATCAAGAGAACAAGACATAGCATTGTGAGTTTCAGTTACTTTACCCTGTTCAATGTTAGCCTGTGTATCACTTAAAGCGACATTAGAATGTCTACCCGTATTATTTGACGATCTATCTCTGCGACGCGATCGATTTTGATTATTTGCATTAAAATTGCTACAATTGTCATTTCTGCTAGAGTTAAAATTTGGATGAGTCCGATAATTTGTATAATTAAAGTTATGATGTTCTTTAAAATTTTTATTCCAAGAACCTTGTCTGTTTTGTGGACCCTGAGATCTTGATCTCCAGTTTTGTTTATTATAATGTCCTTGATTATTTTTAAAATTATTGTTACCAAAATCTTGTGATCTGTGAGTTTGGTTCCAAGAAACATTAAATGGAGCAGATTGTTGAAATTGCTTCCCTTTGTAAAAGTTATCATTGTTAAAATTGTAATTATTTCCCTTATTGACATACCTGTCAGCACTAAAGGAACGATTTCGTGAAAAATTGTTTTGTTGTGCTGCAAAAGCAACAGGCAATTCATTCTTAATCTGTGCGTTACTTAGATCCATGTTTGGGTGAGCAGTACAAAAATTTTTTGCATGTTCTTCTAAATTTTTCATTGATAAAGGTTTCCGTTCGTGTAAAAATGCGAGAAATGTAGGATTTACTGACGATAGTACCTTATCGCGCATCAGTAAATCGAAGAGACCTTCATATGACTTTTCAATTTTGGATAATTCAATCCATCTTTCTAGTGTTAGTCGTATTTGTGACAGAAAATCATTGAAATTTCTGCTAGATTGGGGTAGTAATGTATGAAATCTTAAACGATATTCGTCTTCTGTCATTTGGAATTTTTGCAGAAGTGCTGCTCTAAGAGCATTATAGTCATTTTTCTCACCAATGCTGGTGGTATGATAAACTGCTAATGCATCCCCTGTAAGTAATCTGGATAAATATGTACAGTATAGCGCTTTATCCACGTTATAAGATCCACAAGTGGCCTCAAACCTATCTAGGAAGAATATTACGTCATCAGACGGGGGATTAAATTTTGGTAATTTAAGGTGAATTTCCTTAAAATAATCATGTCTGGATGGAGTTTGGTTTTCAAAAGTTCTCTGAGAATTAGCTTCCTGAGTAAACCTAATTCTCTCATATTCTGACTCTGCTAATTTCAGTTCATGCTGTCGTTTTTTTCATTCTCTTCCATCTCAAGCTGAAGTCGTTTTACATTTTGTTCAGCTATTAATCTCCTATCTTCCATTTCTTTTTGTTTCTGTTCCATTTCCTTTTGAACTCGTTTATCTTCTAATTCAGCGGCTAATCTCATTTTTTTTTCTCCTCTTCCTCAGCTATAAATTTCCTCTTCTTTTCATGTTCCTCAGCATCAATCCGTTTTTGATCTGCCTCAAATTTCATCTTCTTCTCTTGTTCCTCAGCCTCAATCCGTTTTTGATCTGCCTCAAATTGAAGTTTTTCTAGTCTTAAAGTTTCTAACTTTCTCTGTTCGGCTTCTATTTCTTGAGCTTTCCTATATTCTGCAAGTGCAAATGTTTTTGCTTCATCAGGAGCCATCTGAAGAGCTTTTGCTTGCTTAATGAAATAATCTAGTGAATACATTATGCTTTATAAGTAGTCACAATACTCTTGATTTATAAAAATGATAATTAATCAATATAAATTAGTTAACCTTGTTATTATAACAAGTGTTCTTCGTTCCTGTCCTTAGAACGGTATAATGTTATCATATAATTATTAAATATGTTATTAATCAATAAATTTATGTAATCAAATGTCATGAAATGAACAACGAGAAAGACAATAGAAACATAACCGACAAGACATGATAAACTGGACGGGTGAACACAATCGTAGAAATCAAAAAAAAATAAAAATGTATAACTAAAATAGAATATCGTAAAAATATACGACGATAACTACGATCAGATAATTAACAGTACAATTGACAACACAGTGTAAAAACATAGGTTTTGTAAAAAAACTGAACGACAGGAAAGGTGAGATGGACGCAAAATACAAACAAAATTCATCATAAAACTAAATTACGAATAAAAATAACTACGAGAACAACAATAAAAACTTGACGGAACAGCTAAACAGATACTATTATAAGGGACAATTAGCGATCGGAACTTCGGCAAGGTTTCTAGCCTTGTACCGGAACTATTGCTCAATTGAAACTTACAAGTTGAGCCCTACAGAACGTCTGACGAAGAGTCCGAATTGGCTTCGAGATGGATCTCGTTCGTCAGATCAACCTCCCTACCTCCCACGACAAATGAACAACATATAACATATAACAAGGAAAATAAAAATATGGACATAATTATTTAAGGCACAGCTAAACGTAATAAAGGGTACAACGACAACACGTTATACTCATCTCGCGTGCAGGAAAAAAAAACCAATGTGCCTCGTCTCCGTGTATGTACGTGTGAGGATAAAATACTTCGTTCTGAGTTATTAGACCACAGCTTGCACGTAATAGTGACAAAGAGATGATCCCAAGATGTTGTCGCCTTGAAAGTTCAGATCTTCCATTAATGATAATTGTATTGGGTACGTTTCCTGTGAAATTCTTGATTTCAAAACCACACTGGCACACCAATTACTGTTGACTCCGTTTTATGGTTGAGTACAGTTTATACTGGTGAAGAGGTAGCTTAAAACGCGAATGGTTAAAATGAACGAATGTCAACAATATTCTTCAAACGAACTTCAACAAGTAGTGTTGAACTGGGTGAACTGGGCAAGTACTGGCAGTACATAAGTCGGTGATAACTGTACATAGATTTTATTCAACATGACACATACGGAGTGGACAAGACTAACATCGTCACAGGCGCAAAGATCATACATCAGCATAATGGTAATTACTTTTAAAGTTCCTGAAGATTCTCTACCAATAAAGTCCTTGTAAAGGGCAATTTTTACTATCTTGCAATATAATACATTTATATACTTATTATGTTCGCAAATATTTTGTAATCAAAGTATTTCCTTTTTAAGTGCTTAAGGAGAAGTCATTTTTGAGTTACTTCCCTTGAAAGTAGTTCCGTCATCTTCGATCGGACTCCGCGGACGAGTCTAGGCCTACTGCGATTTATTCTTTGGCTGGGTAGGAATAGATTGTTCTTGCTTCAGTATATCTATGGCCTGAATTTATACGTAGTGTTTGTATGAGTAGGACGAGTCTGTCTTATATATGGATATCTTTACATTTCTAAGTCGAACTATGTTGGTTGTCGCTAGAAAAGGTCAAAGGCTATGCAGCGGAAGTATCGCTAGCAAGGGGTGTGATCCATGGCCGTCATCCTGTCTGGATGTCGAATTTTGTTGTAGCAGGCCTATCGCCGAAAAAGTGATCGATAAGTCAATGGGGAAAAGTGATAGTCATTTAGACATGTTGTATGTACTTTACCCCAGTGTTTATTCTCTTTTGCCAAGGAATGGCAAAGTTATATTTCGCATAGAAAGGTAAAACCACAATTTATTATGAACTTGGGCTTCGCCATCGTTGTTGATAAACAGATGCACAGTGGTACTTTTGGAAAGAATATTTATTCAAAGGAAGACGACATTCCTATGTATCAACACCAGATTGTATGATATTATTCAATCACCTCTATGAGAGAAGCTATGAAGAAACGAGGACATTTAACGAATGACCAATTTTGGGTCTGGGTCCTATAGTGAGTGAAACTCACGAGAGAAGAACAGCCATGTTGAAATTCATATACTTTGTATTTATCGAGTGAGAAAAAGGGATGCCTGTACTATCGCTCGATGAACCAAGAGATCACTGCTACATGTGAGAACCCATGTCTGGGATTCCTATATCTTTATGGAAAATATATATATTGAACTTTACGTGAAGGGATATTCACTAGACGAGGTTAGGTCTAGGAGCCTTCCTATATATTGGTTATGGTCTGACGTGCCCAGTCAGTAAAGCCAGATGATTTACATGATGGAACTCTGAATGCTTATTTACGAATGCTCCATTATGATATTTGCCAAGCATGAATGCTAACTTAAGATGATATTCCTGTGATCAACATTATGCTGTCTATGTCGACATTTGTTCCTGTAACCATACACGTACTGTCCAAGTGTGCGTCCCATTAAATGTTATAAAAAAGACCACCGTAGTTCCAGTACTTCTTGAATTCGAACAGTGTGAGTATGAGTGATGTACTACCAACCTGTCAACTCTATCGAATCATTCTACCATTCGCGTTCTGACATTCACATACACACTCATTGTTTACACTCACATTCTTGTCGGAGCCTCATCACGTTCCAGGACAAGATAACCTGTATGACCAAAACTGTGCTGGGTTTAATGAGTTGACAATCGTTACACTTTACTACACCAGTCCCAACATCTACATTTATCAACTGGTGGACATTCACGTCATTTAACAAATAAAGCGTGATTCAACAACTAGTAGCCAGTATGAGTTAACAACTAAACAGAGTTTAACAGTCCTCTAACTCAAGTGACTAAGGATCACAAAACTGTTACCGATATAATATTCTTCTCATTCAAGTCCATTGACCTTCCTTCAAGGACGTCTATCATGGTAACGTATTCATACTCCAGGATAAAATCTTCCATATCATACTTCACAATCCCATACGTTCTCCAAAACATAACGTTAGATAGCATATAGTTTCAAACAAAGTCATACACGATAATACGAACAGGTTAGAGATTCCAGTTGACTAACCTCTCCCATTCTATGCCACGCTTCTGGCATTGTTGAATGTACGGCATATAAAATATGAAGCATACGAATAAATAAACTGGTTTACACGTAGGTATTATTCCTCTACGGTAATCTAATATGACCACCGACTCCGTCTGTCTGTTGCGTGCATATTTTGACGCACATATTACAAAAATCGATATGGCTTTTTAATATGGGAAAAATATAGACATTCATTCATTTGTGTATGAGAATGCTGTCTATGGGGAAAGCGAGATAATCCATGTTTGATTCACACTTTTGATTATAGGAGTAATCGTTCTTGATATTGATCCGGCGCACGGATATTGCTCTTATATTTGTACTTATTTTTAGGGCCAGAAAATAGATTAATTTGCTTATTATGTTTATGGCCTGAATTCATATGTATTACATATTATTAGTACAAGTAGAATCAGTCCTATATTGTATATTTTGGATGGGTAGGCGGGACTAGATTCTTATTATTCCGGTCTAGCGGAAGTATGAGTTGTCTTGACAAGTCGTGATGAGTTCCGATGTACCGTGATAATGGCGGGTACGCACTTTTCAAAGGGCTGGTAGATTCTTAAGGAAATATGATTCATGAAGTGGTTTTCTTCTAAAGGAGATGGTATCTCTACTATAGTTTATGTTAGAGACTCTCCTAAGGTACGGTACAATGTATAATTCGGACTCCATGTATTGCCAGACCCTATTTTGATGATCTCATGTCGATTCGACCTAGATGGAACATTGTGCTTCGTATCGCTAGGGTCGTGTTTTGTATCGACGAAGATGACAGACTTTCCTACAGCGGTTATGGCTACGTGAATTAACCTGATCACCGTAGAGCTGTATGGAAACATTTATGAAATCATTTATATATCCATTATAAATTAACTCTGGCTTATATTCTCCTTCCTATGAATGAGTGAACGACAACTCAGGGAGGCGGCCATGTTAGATTTCGGTCATCATATGTTTTGATCACTGCCAAGAGAACAGATTATTTATCCTATTATCGGACAGTGACAGGGAGATCTCAATCTTGCTAGAAACCCCCCTTTCGTGGTTTCATGATATATACTACAAAACTATGGACGTCAAGTAACTTTAGTTATTTACCGATCTGCCTTCACTGACGCGTTTAGTCAGATAGGGGATGCGGCCATAATGTATCATGACATTGAACTTTTGATGTACTGCCCATTATTTCTGAATGTGTCATGACTTCAGATCTGCTATGTATACCTACAAGTTGATATGTCAACATACCATGATGTACTCGTATGTCCCAGTGTGTACGTCTGAATAAATTGAGTAAACAAAGATTCCAGCAGTCTGCATTGGTGCCTTGTAGACACAAGTGTATGAGTGGTTATATTGGTCAGCACACGAACAGTACACCATTCGCGGTATCACACTCTACACTTCTACTCCATACATACACCATCCTGCGTCGGTTGAAGTGACCAAGTTTAGGGCCTGCTTCCCCTGGAGCCTTTGCCTTCCCTAACTCAGGACTAGGGTGAGTTACCCATTTACAGCTGGGTAGACTGGAGCATGCCTGATCTCAACAACACACCACTCTTCCTTACAGAGCATACAGACTGACACTTTACAGAGTGGGAAATAAACAAATAAAGAAGAAAAGAAACTTTACAGTGGCGAGCCAGATTCCTGGGTCCAGCTTACGCAGTTTTGTGTTGAGAATCACAGTTTACAGCTGAAAGAACATTTGTTTGACCACATCAACACCAGTAGGACAGCTATACAGTCGATGTCAGCTTGACCTGTATTACCGATAGGATGCTGTATCTAGGTCAGCGCTTGTTGACAGTTTTTTTCGCTGTACAGACAGTATTACACAGGACAGTGGTATCAAGTGTAGAAAATATCTGGAGCAGTATTGTTGACATTTCTCAACGTACAGAAGAATCACAGTGTTGTTGAACATAAAGTGCATAGTTCATCGTTGGATCTTCATATGCTCAAAAGAGAAAAATTGACAGTGTAATAGTTTAGAATTAAATCTATTACTCAATAAAGTGGCAAGTTATTAGAATTAAAATAAACTGTGCCTGCTTTACAACACCATACCTGCAACACATTCCATTCATGACATAAATTATATTGTATGCTATATGCTATTTATGGTTACATGTTATTTGTTTATATGGGTAGGTGTTTATATGTTGCGGGCCTGGATGGGAGGTGACTAGAACAGGAAATACCGAGTGATATTGGTCTTGTTCTGGCGTTCGATAGGGAGCAATTTCTTAATTGAAATTTGCATGCAACATAGTTTGCAAATATTTGGTTAGTTGTGACGACTGTTTCATATTTGTATTTGTAACATTTTTTCTGTTCTTTATTTTTGTTTGATTTGTTTGTATAATTGTAGGTCTCATCTTTCCTTTCATTTCAGTTTTTTTACACCCTTATGTTTATACACTGTGGCGTTATTTGTCTTGTTATATTATTGCAGTTATCATCACGGTTTCTGTGATCATTTTTTTCATTTCTCCTATTTAATTTAATTTGATCTCTGCAAATGTGTTCATATTGTCTTTTCTTGTTTGTCCTTTGTAATGTCTTTAGTTGACATATGACATAGGAGTTATAGTGGTATACACTGATAGTATAGTACAGATCAGTACTTTATGATTATTTTCCACAGGTACCCAAGTGATCTTTGATTACATTGAGATATACAAGACCTTTGTAAGGCTTGTCTCCCACAGTATTTGAGATACAGTTATTGTTGTCCATAGGTACTCAAGTTATCATTGGTTATTATAAACCATACAAGTTTGGACTAAGACTAAGTCTATGGTATAGACTTGTCTCCCATTAACGTGAAAGAGGGTAATTTATTTACTTTTTCAGGTTTCTGATTTAAGAAGACAATATGTCTACATTAGATTATTTTATTGCACAAGGAAAATCTCTTGATAAGACTGGAAAAGACTTAGAACAATGGGCTGTTGCTCAATATGACAAAGCATTAGCTGCAGAAGAGAAAAAAAATTGCTGCTGCTGCTGAAGAGAGAAAAGCTGCTGCTGAGGAAAAAAAAGCTGCGGCTGAGGAGAGAAAACTTCAAATAGAAGAAAAAAAAGCTGCTGCAGAAGAAAGGAAAGCTCTAGCTGAAGAAAAAAGATTAGAAAAAGAAGCTGATACTGCTGCTGAACTTAAGAAATTGCAGATGCAAGTGGAGGAAAGGAGATTTGATGCAGAACAGAAGAAATTAGAAGCTGATGCAGAACAGAAAAAATTAGAAGCTGCTGCAGAACAGAAAAAATTAGAAGCTGCTGCAGAACAGAAAAAATTAGAAGTTGCTGCTGCTGCAGAACAGAAAAAATTAGAAGCTGCTGCAGAACAGAAAAAAATTAGAAGTTGCTGCTGCTGCAGAACAGAAAAAATTAGAAGCTGCTGCAGAACAGAGAAGATTAGATAGAGAAGCTGAAGAGAGAAAAGCAATAAGAGAACATGAGTTTGAATTAGAGAAATTAAAATTGACATGTATGAGTAATGTTAATCAGGCATCTGGTGGTAATGGTAAACCCTTTGTGTACAAGGTCAAGGTACCAGCGTTTAACCCTACCAGTGATGACATAACATTTTGGCTTTCTAGATTTGAACGGGCTTGTCGATCTCATAATGTTGACAAATCACAGTATGTGAATCAGTTGTCTGAAAATCTAAAAGGGGAGTCTCTGAGTAAGTTATATTTTGTTGAAGAGGCCGACAAAGATAATTATGATGCTGTTAGGGCAGCTTTGATAAAGAGATATCAGCTGTCTGAGGAAGGCTATCGTCTTTTGTTTAAAACAATGAGACCTGAGGTAGGTGTAGAATTCTCAGAATTCATCTCAAAAGCACGAATTACACTTTCACGATGGATTGAATTATCCAAAACAGAGAAAACATTTGATGGTCTTACGGATTTATTGCTAAGAGACAAGGTCATGTCTTCTGTAAATAAATCATTCCTAGAGTTCTTACATGAGCGTAAACCTAGTACATTAAAGCAAATGGAAGAATATTGTGACCAGTATGCCACGGCACACCCTGACATGATTCTTAGTAACTCTAACATTAAAGAGAGTATGCCAGTTGCTTCGGCAACAGAATATAATCAGAATTACTCACACAAATTCCAAGGAGCTAAAAATAAATTTGATAAAAAAGTTAATTGGAATAAATATCAAAACCAAGATAACCACTCAAATCAGGGTTCTTCTTTGAAGAACTGGAATCGGGCTGATAGTCCTCGACACGCGAGGGGTACCCATAATGTTAGAAATTCTCGAAAGGGGAGTAGCTATAGGAACTACCCAAGTGCTTCATGGAGACAAAAGAAACAATATTACAGGGATACTCAATATAATGAGCATGATGATTATGATCATGAATGTTATGATTCAAACCCAAATAGGGGTTATAACAAGGGAAATGATAATTATAGAGACAATTATAACCGAGGTAGATCACAACACAAAAGACATGGTAAATCGTATTACCAGGCTAACTCTGCACAACAGGAGTTCCACGACACGGATAATCAGAATAATGATAAAAAAGACTCCAATAGTGTAGCAAATTCCGCTTTCGATTTTGCTAGAGCATCTGAGTGTTCGCAATGCAAAACATTATTCGATCCAACCACAGTTTCTACTTTAAGCTGCGGTCACCCGCTTCCCGCTCTCCATGCGTCAATTGCGCATAATGGAAGGGGTGCTCTTGTCTTTAATAGGGGCCTAATAGATGGTACTCCGGTATCAATTCTTTTCGATTCGGGGTGCACTACCATTGGAGTGAGGCAATCACTCGTAAATCCTTCTCGAGCTACAGGCAATATAGTCAAATGTGTAACATTTGGTGGCACATTGGAGAAGTACTCCACTGCCATTATCAATATTGCTACGCCTTTCTTTACAGGAGAGGTGCAAGCATGTCTCTTGCCGAATCCGATCGCTGATCTTATCATCGGTCGCATTCATGGAGTGAAAGAATGCACTCCACAGCAAATTTCTAATTGGGAAAATGTTAATATGCAATCTGCTAATGCAGTAATCACTAGGGCTCAAGCTCTTAATATGCCACAATCTTCACATTCTGAAGATAATGATGCGCAGATCCAAGATGATCCCTTGGAGATTTCCCACGATTCCTTTATCAAACAGCAGGAAGATGATCCTACTCTAAAGAAATTCTTTACTCTGGCAACAAAAGGTGATCCGAATAAGGATACAAATCGTAAATCTTGGATTACGATGAAGAATGGCGTACTTGTACGTATGGTACAAGACTCCGCTAAGTCCATTCATTCTCAAATCCTTGTGCCTAAAAATATGAGAGTTAAAATCTTACAGCACGCTCATGATTCGCAGTGTGCTGGACATATGGGTTTTTCCCGTACTAAAGCTAGAGTTCTTCAATCTTTCTTTTGGCCTGCTGTGAATAAGGACATACGAATCTATTGTCGATCTTGTAAAGTATGTCAAGAGATTAAATCCAGAGGTCCACGCCATGATGCACCTATTCAGGCTGCAGACATTCCCATTCGGCCATTTCAAAAAATGGCGATAGACATCATTGGTCCATTTAAGATAAAGTCTGCTAGAGGACACCAATTTATTTTGACGTGTGTTGATATGTGCACACGTTGGCCGGAGGCTGTTCCTCTAAAGAGCATAACTACTGCTGATGTCGCAGATGCTCTTTGGTTAATATTTTCTCGTCTGGGGTTTCCAGCAGAAATATTATCCGACCATGGTACCCAACTCATATCGGATACCATGTCTCAAGTAATGTCGACTCTGAAGATAGAGAGATCGCTGAGTAGTATTTATCATCCTATGTCCAATGGGATGGTGGAACGTTTGAATAGAACTCTGAAAAACCTACTAGGTAAGATAACAGAAGATCATCCTCAGGATTGGGATAGGGTTTTACCCGCGGCTCTCTTTGCATATAGAGAGGTCGCCAACGAACATACAGGATTTTCTCCCTTTGAACTTGTCTTTGGCGCGAAACCGCGAGGTCCTATGTCCTTACTTCATGATCTTATAACTGCTGATAATATTGTCGATGACACAAAATCCTCTTATGAATATGTCATCGCACTTAGACACAAGATTATTGAAGCATGCAAGTTGGCAACTGCTTCTTCTGAATTTGCGAAACAGAAGGCAAGGGAATTTGCCAATAAAAAGAGATGTTTGCGACAACTTTGTCCAGGTGACAAAGCATTTGTCTTGCTACCTTGTAGGGAAAATAGACTTCTCATTTCTTGGAAAGGTCCGTACGATATAATATCAAAAGTTTCCGATGTTGACTATATCGTCGATATTGACGGGAAGCGTAAAACCTTCCACATCAACATGCTCACGGAATTCCATGAACGTCCTGATTATTTACAACCTGTTTTCCAGGCAACGGACGATTTTCCAGTCCAACATGGACAGTACTCATCTCTGTCAGTAATACAGGATGAGGAAACGAGTTTCTCGGATGTAAATTTACCTTTTCCACTGATTCCTCTTCACTCTAATGAATCATGGAAAGATGTTGCAATTTCTCCAGAATTATCTCCAGGAGAGCAGAAACAAGTTTCTACTATGTTAGAACAATTTCAGGATGTCCTTACTGACATTCCTGGTCAAACTGATGTCATTCAACATGACATTATTCTTACTGACCATAGTCCTATAAGAGTCAGACCGTATCCTATCCCGATACATTTTCAAGCACAGGTAGAGAAAGAGTTAGATGAGATGATAGAGTTAAAAATTATTGAACCATCCACATCAGCATATTCTTCGCCGATGGTTATAGTACGAAAAAAAGACAATAACATACGTCTTTGCGTGGATTATCGCAAATTGAACCAAGTGACTAAATTTGATGCTGAACCTATGCCTTTGCTAGAAGAGCTACTTACGAGACTATCGAATTCTCATTTCTTTACTAAACTCGATTTGTCTAAGGGATATTGGCAAGTTCCATTATCCGAACACGCCAAACCGTTTACTGCTTTTTCGACGCCTAGGGGTCTATTCCAATGGAATTTCATGCCTTTCGGTCTTATGAACGCCCCTGCAACATTTGTACGCATGATGCGTCGAATCCTATCTCATCGCTCAGATGTCATTGCGTATCTTGATGACATCTGTCTTTTCAGTGATACTTGGAACGATCACTATAATGGTATAAATGAACTATTGTCTATCTTACGCGAGCATAACCTGACAGCGAAACCATCGAAAGCATGTATTGGTTTTAGCGAAATATCTTTCTTAGGACACCGTGTTGGTCATGGGTTCCTAAAAACAGAAGACCATAATACAAGTAAGATACTTAACATTTCTATTCCTAAGACTAAAAAGCAAGTGCGAAGTCTCTTAGGTCTAATACAATTTTATGGACGATTCATTCCGAATCTGTCCTCCATTATGTCACCTCTTTCTTCCTTGCTAAAGAAAGGGTCTCCTAATGTAGTCCATTGGACTCAAGAATGTCAATCCTCTTTGGATAAGGTTAAAACTATGTTTTCTACTTCACCTATCCTAGTATTGCCTTCTAAGGATAAGACATTTATTCTTCGTAGTGACGCTTCATCCACCGGGATTGGAGCTGCACTAATGCAAGAGTACTCTGGAACTCTGCATCCTGTGATGTATATTTCTCGGAAATTAAATGCCGCAGAGAAGAATTACTCGGTCCTAGACCGTGAATTATTGGCTATGGTTTGGTCAATCCTTAAACTGCAAAGATTTCTTCTGGGCGCGCATTTCATTGTGGAAACTGACCAGAAAGCTCTTACGGCTATTCAGAGTAAAAATCTGAAGAGCGCGAGATCAACGCGATACGCGATTGCTCTACAGCCATTTCATTTTTCGGTGCGAGCTATCCGTGGGTCAGAAAATGTGATGGCAGATATTTTGTCTAGATGCCCACATGATTCATAACTGTTATACAACTTTGATACAGTTGTTTCTATGTTGAAATGTGTACACATATGTAATATATCATATATTGATTGTAACACTACTTAGCGGTTCATTGATATTTATTCACCGCTGATCTTTCAATGTTTTTCGTCTTTGATGATCATGATGTTAAGATATCTTCGATGAAAACGATGTATAAACTAATGTGGAAATTGTGTCATTGCTAATATTGTAGTATGCGTTGGTGACACCTCTCTGGAAATATTAATACTTAGAGAAGTACCTTCTCTAAGGTCATAAAACTTATGCTTATCATCTGCGCATTGTTATTGGTGCGTTGTGAGCCTATTGTATGTTGCTCCTAGATGTGTTTCAAAAAAAAAAAAAATGTACCATTTTTTTTTCCCGAGGGGTGTGGTAATCTGTTGCGTGCATATTTTGACGCACATATTACAAAAATCGATATGGCTATTTAATATGGGAAAAATATAGACATTCATTCATTTGTGTATGAGAATGCTGTCTATGGGGAAAGCGAGATAATCCATGTTTGATTCACACTTTTGATTATAGGAGTAATCGTTCTTGATATTGATCCGGCGCACGGATATTGCTCTTATATTTGTACTTATTTTTAGGGCCAGAAAATAGATTAATTTGCTTATTATGTTTATGGCCTGAATTCATATGTATTACATATTATTAGTACAAGTAGAATCAGTCCTATATTGTATATTTTGGATGGGTAGGCGGGACTAGATTCTTATTATTCCGGTCTAGCGGAAGTATGAGTTGTCTTGACAAGTCGTGATGAGTTTCGATGTACCGTGATAATGGCGGGTACGCACTTTTCAAAGGGCTGGTAGATTCTTAAGGAAATATGATTCATGAAGTGGTTTTCTTCTAAAGGAGATGGTATCTCTACTATAGTTTATGTTAGAGACTCTCCTAAGGTACGGTACAATGTATAATTCGGACTCCATGTATTGCCAGACCCTATTTTGATGATCTCATGTCGATTCGACCTAGATGGAACATTGTGCTTCGTATCGCTAGGGTCGTGTTTTGTATCGACGAAGATGACAGACTTTCCTACAGCGGTTATGGCTACGTGAATTAACCTGATCACCGTAGAGCTGTATGGAAACATTTATGAAATCATTTATATATCCATTATAAATTAACTCTGGCTTATATTCTCCTTCCTATGAATGAGTGAACGACAACTCAGGGAGGCGGCCATGTTAGATTTCGGTCATCATATGTTTTGATCACTGCCAAGAGAACAGATTATTTATCCTATTATCGGACAGTGACAGGGAGATCTCAATCTTGCTTGAAACCCCCCCTTTCGTGGTTTCATGATATATATACTACAAAACTATGGACGTCAAGTAACTTTAGTTATTTACCGATCTGCCTTCACTGACGCGTTTAGTCAGATAGGGGATGCGGCCATAATGTATCATGACATTGAACTTTTGATGTACTGCCCATTATTTCTGAATGTGTCATGACTTCAGATCTGCTATGTATACCTACAAGTTGATATGTCAACATACCATGATGTACTCGTATGTCCCAGTGTGTACGTCTGAATAAATTGAGTAAACAAAGATTCCAGCAGTCTGCATTGGTGCCTTGTAGACACAAGTGTATGAGTGGTTATATTGGTCAGCACACGAACAGTACACCATTCGCGGTATCACACTCTACACTTCTACTCCATACATACACCATCCTGCGTCGGTTGAAGTGACCAAGTTTAGGGCCTGCTTCCCATGGAGCCTTTGCCTTCCCTAACTCAGGACTAGGGTGAGTTACCCATTTACAGCTGGGTAGACTGGAGCATGCCTGATCTCAACAACACACCACTCTTCCTTACAGAGCATACAGACTGACACTTTACAGAGTGGGAAATAAACAAATAAAGAAGAAAGAACCTTTTACACTGTCCATTCTAGGAAATTACATGCTAAGATGACTTCCCGCTAGACTACAACTGGGAGCGGCCTGATACTTTAGTTTACGGCAATAAATATACAAATATAACCGGGGCGACACTTACATGATCCTTCCATCATTGGCTTCGTCAAGAATACCAATTGAATCAATATAACATACTGGCTTATACAAAACTGCCAGACAATTCCAATAATCTATATCTCGGACATAACAAAGTCCGCACTGCCCCGTTCAAAACATGACGTCACAATCCCCAAACTAGGTTACCCGTGCGTCCAAAGCAACTCACACTGCATTGTGCACGTCAGTGCGTGAATCAATCGAACGCACAAATAATAAAATATATAAAGACTGGTGCGTACATTTGGCAGGACCGAAGACTACCCCCTTAGGTAATAAATGTACGTAACAGGCGGGCTATGGTGACGATGTTAAACACTACTCCCTATTTTATCTCTATAGTTTTTGAATTTGTAATCAGTAATATTTTATATATTTGATCGGGGTATCAAGGATCTTACTACAACGTCACATTAGTCTTATTAGCAATAATCAACCTGTGCTGGCCGTTTTCCAGGTGAAACATGCGCCCAACTTCTGGTATACGAGAATGTCTACCAACGGAATGTCGATTAAGGTTGTGTAACAGCGCCATCTTGTCATCGCCATTGTGTCCCTGGTTCCCTACCTTTTTACCACAACATCTTCAGGAGGAAGATATATTACTGGGCCGCAATAAAGTCTAGAAATAGTTGTGTTTTATATTTGTGTTTTCGCTCCTTCAAGAGCATCCATCGCGTGTGTTATTTTCGTGGTTCAATTACTACGCGCGCGCACTAGACCGTGAGTGATTAGGCCTAGCGGCCTATATAAAGAGTACGCTAGCTAGGTGTTACCAACAGATTACTGGTGACAATGTATATAGTTATTATAATATTTATCTGTCGGAGGGAAAGTATTTGTTTTTAGAATCAGGATGCTTTCCTGGCCAAAGATATATCACCCATGATTGATTGATACTTTTGTTATATGGGTTATCTCCCCTGGAGATCAAATTTGGCGTATGAATCTAGATTTCGTTAGTCTGTCCCTTGTTGGGCCAGAAAAACAGATTGTTCTTGCTTAGGTTTATGCAGGAATGTTTATGGTCCGAGTCTATGTTTACTTCGTGTCTATTTCAGACGATTCGGTCTTATATCGTGATATCTTGGTATGTCTAAGTGGAACTATTTTTCCTTGTACTGAACTTTGGGGTCAGGGAGTTTATGCGCATGCCGAGAGGAAAGAGGGTCTTCGGGTGATGATGGAATGCCTGGCGAAAGCCATGTCGAAGACGAGTCCTCAGTCTGTTGATCTCTGTGATTTGTTATGGGGAAGTAGATAATTTCTGATATGATTATTAAGTCTATTAGTCCCCAGTGTTTATTCTATAACGCCAGGAGAGGGGCGTATGTGTTCTGCTAGTGTATTTCCCATGCCCAGGTAAAAGAACTTTTTGCTGAACTTTTCGTCCTAGGCTTAGCTGGGCAGACGTCTACATTATGATTATCTATATAAATACGTCGGGATGACATGTTACCTAGCAGCACTGAATATGATTGTATGCAGCAGTTATAATGAAAGAATATGCTGATTCTTGTAGAAACATTTGTGTTTATGAACAAAGCTTCTATTGAAGATTTGCTATACATCTGTATAGTGAGCAATGCTCAAAGGGAACCAGAAACCATTTTGGATCCTAACCTTTTGCCGATCATCGATCAGAGAACGGGGATGCCCCTTATTATCAGGTGATGATTAAGAGATCACAGTTATAAAGAAAACCCAATACTGGTGGGTTAACATTGTCTTCAGATAGATTTGCTGAACTTTACCTAAAGAAATCTTCGCTAGAAAAGAGGTTCTGTCTAGGAGTCATGCTTGAACAGTATTTATTAACTGACACGCTCGGTCAGTAAGGCCTGATGATTATATTGATAAACAGTGGAAATCTAAGTGCTTGTTTACGGATATTCCATTGTAATGTTCTGCAACATGAATGCCCACTTAAGACTGTAGACCATTGATCAACAGTATGCTATGTATGTCAACCTGTTTTCCTGTAACTATACTCGTACTGTCCAAGTGTGTGCGTCCTATTAAACAGTATGAAACGACCACAGTAGTCCAGCCATCCTTGACTTCCACCTGTGATTGGAGTGAGTGTCCTGTGCACCTGTCGAACTGTCATCCATTCGCGTTTTCATTATTGATGTTTACACCCACTCACTGCATCAGAATATACGCATCTAACAGTACACCTTGTCAGGGCCCCAACCGTCGGTAACCTGACCCATTTCAAGAACATTGTGACTGGACAAGCAATATCACAAAAACACAGTCCTTATCAAGGTGGTGACCGAAAATTAGACTCTATCAATGTGGTAGGCCAGCTTTCTGGGTCAACCTGCACAGTGGACAGTTTGGGAAGTCAGCTACTGAGACCAGACCGTTTCCTGTGGCCTGTTACGGCACACATGAACAACAGCGGTACAACTCTACAGTCGATGTCAGCATGACCTGTCCTGTCAGCGTATGCAGTATCTAGGTCAGCGTTTGTTGACATTTCTGATAGAACAGACAGCGTTACACAGCAGGTTTGTTTGCAAGAATTAACTGTGTTAGCAAGAAGTGCTATGGAACTGAGAGGTCTTACACTTCAACGGCGGATCTTCTTGTGTTCTGCTACATATTGTTGAACTTTGTAATAGTTTAAGACAGAAATATGATTTATTAAAGTGGCAGTTTATTTTGATTGGAAACTGACCCATAATACAGTACCATTATAACTGAGCCTTCTATCTGCAACACATTCTATCTGCAACACATTTCATTATATTATATGTATTTATGCTATATGTATATTTATGTTTACATGTTTATATGTGATATTTGTGTATATTTCTGTGGGCGGTTGGTGAAGTGACTAATATAGGGCATACCAAGTCATATAGGTCCTATATTAGTGTTCTGTAGGGAGCAATTTTCTTAATTGAAAATTTGCACGCAACATCTGTTGCTATTTTTGTTAGCTGTGATGATCTGTCCCATCGTTGTTTTTGTAATATTTTTTTTGTTCTTCAGTTTTTTTTTGATTTGTTTGTATTTGTAGGTCTACCCTTTCCTAAAATTTAGTTCTATACACCTTTATATTTATACACTGTGACGTCATTTGTGTTGTTTATTTCATCGCGGTTGTCATCACAGGTTCTGTGATTATTTTCTTCAGTTTTCTATTTAACTTAGTTGATTTCTGCGAATGTTTTCATGTTGTCTTTTATAATTGTTTTGTTGTATTCTTGATCGACATACACTATATGAGATGTATTTGAACATACACTACTAGCTGTGTAGTGAACTTATGAGAAATAATCAACTGATGATTAATTGCTATTATTAGAGGTACACAGTTGATTATACAAGATCTTATTTAAAGGTTTGTTGCCCACAGAGATTGTGATAAAGGGAGCTGGTTATTCAAGCTATTAAGAGCTTGTTTCCATTTATTTGGAGATAGATTTCATTATTGCTATTTCAGGTATCTAGTCACATATTGGTATACATTATGTCGACTTTAGATTACTTCATTGAGTTGGGGAAATCCCTAGGCAAGATTGGTGATAAGTTAGAGGAGTATGCTACCAGTCAATATGAAAAAGCACAAAAGGCGGAAGAGAGAAAACAAAAAGCCGAGGATAAAAGAATGGAATTAGAATTTGAGCAAAAGAAATTGCAGATGCAAGTAGATGAAAGGAGATTCCAAATGGAAATGGAAAAACAAAATAAAGAAGCTGAGGCTGAACAAAAGAGATTAGACAAAGAAGCTGAACAAAAGAGATTAGACAAAGAAGCTGAACAAAAGAGATTAGACAAAGAAGCTGAAGCTGAACAAAAGAGATTAGACAGAGAAGCTGAGGCTGAACAAAAAAGATTAGACAGAGAAGCTGAAGCCGAGGAGAGAAAGGCAGAAAGAGAACATGAGGAAAAACTGTTAGCATTTGAGTTAGAAAAATTGAAATTGACAAATATGAGTAATGTTAATCAGTCCTCTAGTGGTAATGGTAAACCCTTTACTTACAAGGTCAAGGTATCAGCGTTCAATCCTTCCAGTGATGACATAACATTCTGGCTGAATAGATTTGAACGCTCTTGTCGAGCTCATAATGTGGATAAATCACAATATGCTAACCAGTTATCAGAAAATTTGAAAGGTGATTCTCTGACTAGTTTAAGTTTGGTTGAAGAGACTGACAAAGATAATTATGATGTTATCAGAGCAGCCTTATTGAAAAAATATCAATTAACAGAGGAAGGTTACCGTACTTTGTTTAAGAAAATGGAACCTGAATCAGGGGTAGAATTCTCAGAATTCATTGCAAGGACACGTCTTACATTTAATCGTTGGATTGAGCTGTCCAAAACAGAAAAGACATATGAAGCACTTATGGACTTGTTGCTCAGAGACAAGATTATGTCAAGTGTAAATAAACCATTCCTTGAATTCCTACATGAGCGTGAACCCAAGACACTAAAAGAAATGGAAGAATATTTTACCCAATACGTCACGGCACATCCGGACGTAGCTTTTAGCAATGCTAAGGTTAAGGAAAGTATGCCAGTTGCTTCAGCAACGCCATACAACCCTAATTATTCACACAAATTTCAGGGACCACAAAACAGGTTTGATAAAAAGGGTAACCATAATAGTTATCAAAACCAAGGTAACCAGTCATTTCAGGGTTCTTCTGCGAAGTACTGGAGACGAGCCGACAGCCCTCGATTCAGGGGTGGTCATAATTATAGGAATTTCCGTAGAGGAAGTCATTATAGAAACTATCTAAGTCATCCATCATGGAGACAACAAGATCATAATTATAGAGATACTCATTATAATGAATATGATAATGGTAACCATGAGAACTATGACTCAAACCCAAATAGGGGTTACAATAGAGGAAACAATAATGATTACAGAGGTAATAATAATCGAGGTAGATCACAATACAAAAAACATAAATCACATTATCATGCAAACTCTGCACAGCAAGAGTCACATGAAGCCTATAAACAGACTAAAGATAATAATGACGCTAATAATATGGCATGTTCCGCTTTTGATTTTGGGAGATCATCTCAGTGCCCCAATGCAAAACATTATTTGAACCAACTACGGTGTCCACTTTAAGTTGTGGCCATCCTCTTCCCGCTCTTCCTGCGTCAGTCGCGCATGATGGAAGAGGTTCTCTTGTCTTACATAAAGGTTTAGTAAATGACAATCCAGTCTCAGTTCTTTTTGATTCTGGATGCACCACAATTTGTGTTAGGCAGTCACTTGTAGATCCTTCTCGTGCCACTGGAAAAGTAGTCAAATGTGTAACATTTGGCGGCACCTTAGAGAAATACTCTACTGCTATCATTAGGATTGCTACTCCTTTCTTTACAGGAGATGTACACGCATGTCTTCTGCCGAATCCGATCGCTGATCTTATCATCGGTCGTATTCACGGAGTCAAAGAATGCACTCCACAACAAATTTCCGTTTGGGAAAAACAAAATATTCAAACTGCTAATGCTTTAGTCACTAGAGCTCAAGCTCTTAATATGCCTCAAACTTCATCTACTGAAGATAATGAAGTGCATAACCAAGATGATCCCTTGGTAATTTCTCGTGACTCGTTTATAAAACAGCAAGAAGAGGATCCGACTCTAAAGAAATTCCTTACTCTTGCAATATTACTGGTGATCCGAATAAAGATACAAAGCGTAAATCTTGGATTACAATGAAGAATGGCGTACTTGTACGTATGGTGCAAGACTCCACTAAGTCAAGTCATTCTCAGATTCTTGTGCCCAAGAATTTCAGAGTTAAAATTTTGCAGCACGCACACTACTCTCAGTGTGCTGGACATACGGGTTTCTCCCGTACAAAGTCAAGAGTTCTGGCGGCTTTTTTTTGGCCTTTTGTGAACAAAGACATACGGATTTACTGTCGATCTTGTAAAGTATGTCAAGAGGTCAAATCCAAAGGTCCACGCCATGCTGCACCTATTCAGGCTGCAGACATTCCTATTCGACCATTTCAGAAAATGGCGATAGACATCATTGGTCCATTTAAGATCAAATCTGCTAGAGGACATCAGTTTATCTTGATGAGTGTTGATATGTGCACACGTTGGCCAGAGGCTATTCCTCTGAAGAGCATTACTACTGCTGACATTGCAGATGCTCTTTGGCTTATATTTTCTCGTCTGGGATTCCCCGGAGAGATATTATCAGACCATGGCACCCAACTAATATCGGATACCATGTCTCAAGTAATGTCTACTCTGCAGATAGAGAGATCTTTGAGTAGTATCTATCATCCTATGTCCAATGGGATGGTCGAACGGCTAAATAGAACACTCAAAAACTTACTAAGGAAGATAACTGAGGATCATCCTCAAGATTGGGACAGGGTTTTACCCGCGGCCCTCTTCGCTTACAGAGAGGTCCCCAATGAACATACAGGATTTTCTCCCTTTGAACTTGTCATTGGCGCGCGACCCTATGTCTTTGCTTCATGATCTCATAACCGCTGATAATATTACCGATGACACAAAATCTTCTTACGAATATGTCATCGCGCTGAGACAAAAGATTACCGAAGCATGCAAATTGGCAACTTCTTCTTCTGAATTTGCTAAACAGAAGGCAAGACAATTTGCCAATAAAAAAAGAACCTTACAACAACTTTGTCCGGGTGACAAAGCATTTGTTTTGCAACCTTGTAGAGAAAACAGACTTCTTATTTCTTGGAAAGGTCCGTACGATATAATCTCGAAAATTTCCGATGTTGACTACATTGTCGATATTGATGGAAAGCATAAAACCTTCCACATCAATATGCTTACGGAATTCCATGAACGTCCGGATTATTTACAGCCTATTTTCCAGGCAACGGACGATTCACCTGTCCAACATGGTCATTACTCATCACTGTCCGTAATACAGGATGAGGAAACAAGTTTTTCAGATGTTAATCTTCCACTTCGGATGATTCCACCTCATTCTAGTGAATCATGGAAAAATGTTACTGTCTCTCCTGATTTATCTCTAGGAGAACAGCGACAAGTTTCGGCTATGTTACAAACATTTCAGGATGTCCTTACTGACATCCCTGGACAAACTCATGTCATTGAACATGACATTATTCTAACTGACCATAATCCTATTAGGGTCAGACCTTATCCTATCCCTATACATTTTCAAGCACAGGTTGAGAAGGAGTTGGATGAGATGATAGATTTAAAAATAATTGAACCATCCACTTCTGCATATTCTTCGCCGATGGTTATTGTTTGAAAAAAAGACAATAACATACGTCTTTGCGTTGACTATCGCAAATTAAATCAAGTTACGAAGTTTGATGCTGAACCTATGCCTTTACTAGAAGAGCTACTTACTAGGCTTTCTAAATCTCATTTTTTCACTAAACTTGATTTGTCTAAAGGATATTGGCAAGTCCCTTTATCTGAACGCGCCAAACCTTTTACTGCTTTTTCTACACCTAGAGGCCTTTTTCAATGGAATTTCATGCCTTTCGGCCTTATGAACGCACCGGCTACATTCGTACGCATGATGCGTCGAATCCTATCTTATCGGTCAGATGTCATTGCGTACCTAGACGACATCTGTCTTTTCAGCGATACTTGGGAGGATCACTATTCGGGGTTAGTTGAATTACTGTCTACTCTACGCGAGTATAACCTGACAGCGAAACCCTCTAAAGCCTGCATTGGTTTTAGCGAAATTTCTTTCCTAGGCCATCGAGTTGGTCATGGTTTCCTAAAGACAGAGGACCATAATATCACAAAGATACTTAACATCTCTATTCCTAAGACTAAAAAGCAAGTGCGAAGTCTCTTAGGTCTTATTCAATTTTATGGAAGATTCATTCCGAATCTATCCTCTATCATGGCACCGCTTTCTACACTACTAAAGAAAGGGTCGGCTTATATGGTCCACTGGTCACAGGAATGCCAATCCTCTTTGGATAAGATTAAAAATTTGTTTTCAACACCACCTATTTTAGTGTTACCTACTACAGATAAGACATTTGTTCTTCGTAGTGACGCTTCATCAACTGGGATTGGAGCGGCACTAATGCAAGAGTACTCTGGAACTCTGCATCCTGTAATGTATATCTCCAGAAAACTTAATGCTGCAGAAAGGAATTATTCGGTTTTAGACCGTGAACTATTGGCTATGGTTTGGTCAATTCTCAAACGACAAAGATTCCTTCTAGGCGCACATTTCATAGTAGAAACCGATCAGAAAGCTCTTACGGCTATACAGAGTAAGAATTTAAAGAGCTCGAGATCTACTCGATATGCAATTGCTCTTCAACCTTTTCATTTTTCGGTACGAGCTATCCGTGGATCAGATAATGTGATGGCAGACATTTTGTCTAGATGCCCACATGATTCCACCTAACTGTTGGGTCTTGGACTTCTGAACACATCCAACTCTACAACAGTTTTTCTTTTCTATATCAAGATAGATACACATTGTAATTTGTAATATAGTGATTGTATCACTACTATCACTGCGTTCATTGATATATATATTCACCGCTACTCTTTAATGGTTTTTCTTCTTTGTCAATCATGTACTTATAGTGCTTAAATATGAAATTGTTATATGCATTGTGTCATTGCCAGCATTGTAGTATACGTTGGTGGCACCTCCCTGGAAACATTTATGCTTAAGAGAAATGCTTTCTCTGAGATGTTGAGATTTATTCTCACAAGTCGATCTATGATTCGACTTTACCTAAATTTGAAATTACAAATTGCTCTTATTAGTCATCTGCGCATTATTCGTGCGTTGTGAGCCTATTTCATTTTTTTCCCGGGGGTTGCGGTAGTCTGTTACCAACAGATTACTGGTGACAATGTATATAGTTATTATAATATTTATCTGTCGAAGGGAAAGTATTTGATTTTAGAATCAGGATGCTTTCCTGGCCAAAGATATATCACCCATGATTGATTGATACTTTTGTTATATGGGTTATCTCCCCTGGAGATCGAATTTGGCGTATGAATCTAGATTTCGTTAGTCTGTCCCTTGTTGGGCCAGAAAAACAGATTGTTCTTGCTAAGGTTTATGCAGGAATGTTTATGGTCCGAGTCTATGTTTACTTCGTGTCTATTTCAGACGATTCGGTCTTATATCGTGATATCTTGGTATGTCTAAGTGGAACTATTTTTCCTTGTACTGAACTTTGGGGTCAGGGAGTTTATGCGCATGCCGAGAGGAAAGAGGGTCTTCGGGTGATGATGGAATGCCTGGCGAAAGCCATGTCGAAGACGAGTCCTCAGTCTGTTGAGAAGAAGATAATTTCTGATATGATTATTAAGTCTATTAGTCCCCAGTGTTTATTATATAACGCCAGGAGAGGGGCGTATGTGTTCTGCTAGTGTATTTCCCATGCCCAGGTAAAAGAACTTTTTGCTGAACTTTTCGTCCTAGGCTTAGCTGGGCAGACGTCTACATTATGATTATCTATATAAATACGTCGGGATGACATGTTACCTAGCAGCACTGAATATGATTGTATGCAGCAGTTATAATGAAAGAATATGCTGATTCTTGTAGAAACATTTGTGTTTATGAACAAAGCTTCTATTGAAGATTTGCTATACATCTGTATAGTGAGCGATGCTCAAAGGGAACCAGAAACAATTTTGGATCCTAACTTTTTGTCGATCATCGATCAAAGAACGGGGATGCCCCTTATTATCAGGTGATGATTAAGAGATCACAGTTATAAAGAAAACCCAATACTGGTGGGTTAACATTGTCTTCAGATAGATTTGCTGAACTTTACCTAAAGGAATCTTCGCTAGAAAAGAGGTTCTGTCTAGGAGTCATGCTTGAACAGTATTTATTAACTGACACGCTCGGTCAGTAAGGCCTGATGATTATATTGATAAACAGTGGAAATCTAAGTGCTTGTTTACGGATATTCCATTGTAATGTTCTGCAACATGAATGCCCACTTAAGACTGTAGACCATTGATCAACAGTATGCTATGTATGTCAACCTGTTTTCCTGTAACTATACTCGTACTGTCCAAGTGTGTGCGTCCTATTAAACAGTATGAAACGAACACAGTAGTCCAGCCATCCTTGACTTCCACCTGTGATTGGAGTGAGTGTCCTGTGCACCTGTCGAACTGTCATCCATTCGCGTTTTCATTATCGATGTTTACACCCACTCATTGCATCAGAATATACGCACCTAACAGTACACCTTGTCAGGGCCTCAACAGTCGGTAACCTGACCCATTTAAAGAACATTGTGACTGGACGAGCAATATCACAAAAACACAGTCCTTATCAAGGTGGTGACCGAAAATTAGACTTTATCACTAGGAGAGACCTTTTTCTTCGTCAGTCGCCCACCCTATCACAATTGCATCATCCGCCTACTCTTATCAAGGTCAAGCGGCCAAACAAACATGATACCTATTACTGAAAGGAGTGTAAGGTGATTTGAAACTACCAAATATCTGCTTGATAGCAAAGAAAGAAATGTGCCGACCACGGAAATTTAACGTAATCAATAAACACAACAAATACCACTGAATACGGCCGGAGAGGGCAAGAGATCGACCCAAAAATTATGTGACAGAATTGCTATCCTAAGATATTTGTAGAATATCCAGTTTTGGGGTTGTCACTTTTCCGTGGGTTTAGCTGTCCACTGGGTCGCTCCCTTCTCTCTACTGGGTTATTCGGCCGGCAGTGAGTACAATTTTGGACCTATTGCCGTGTGTCCACTCTTTGCCCTGGCCAAAAGTGATGTGCGTTTATATTGCGCATCGTTTTGCCTACTGACATATGTGTCCCTGAAAGCGATACATGTCCAGCTCTCATAATCTGAGATCCTAATGGGAGTGGTACGACGATTTGTCGGATCCCAGGTCTCGTTCGTCGATAAAGAACTCCTTCATCTTTCAAAATTTTTCCAATGGGAGAAGGGGACTCTGTTCTATTTAGCTGGTCAGAGTAGGGCACTAAGGTGACATCATCTTCTTGCGCTCTTTTCGGCTCTGCCAAGCTAAGAATGTTGGGAGGTGTATGCTCTGTTCCACCACTGTCCTCGTAAATAAACTATGGTTTTGACCATTCTGGTTTCCTGGGCTATGGCAGCCAGAACAATCTTTCACATGTTGTCGAATATCGCGTTGCATGCCGGGCCAGAAGTATTCGAGGGAAGCATGTCTTAATAAAGCGCGCGTACCTCGATGAGGTTGTAAATTGGATTTTTGAAATTGCTGCAAAAGATAGGTTCTAAATGGAAATGGGACAACTAACGGTCTCTTGTTCCCGACCCGTCTGTAACCTAAACTATTCTCCCTATAATATGCTCCCTGGGGAGTATGGGAGTAATTGCCATACATACTTGAGAAGCAAGGCTTTAGGGTTTTGTCATCCCTTTGTGCCTGCTGCAGTTCCGATTTTCTGGGGCTGATTAGAGATGAGAACGCAAGGGCCGCGTGGGCGTGTCATGGGCTCTCTGTCTCCTGTGTCGATCTGGGTTTCTGCAAAGGATCCCCAAGGAAGACATATTTTCTCCCTAAAATAAGAAGATATACTAAATCGTCCAAAACTGCGGCATTGATTTTTCCAAGTACATATCGGGTTGAAACATCAATTTCCGCAATTTGAAGAATCATAGGTTCCATGCTCTTCCGATGCCCCTGCATGTCTACAGGTTGACCAGTGTATTGGTCGGCCTTCACTAAAGATGGAGAAACTAGAGCTGAGTACTCTAAACCCGAATCATATAAATAACGTATTGTGTGTTTACCCCAGTGCCCTCATGTCTCTCTTGCAAACATCTTTGAATCTCAGCTGCGGTCGCCCAACTGTTCTTTTGCCATCTACCAGTTGTCCGTAGAAGATATCTTTCGGGATGCGACCATCTTCCATGCGGCGGACATGGCCAAGCCAGCGTAGTCTGCGTTGTCTAAGCAGTGTATACATGATTTGAAAGCCAGCACGTGACAACACCTCGACATTTGTCACTTTATCTTTCCACGAGATGCCGAGGATGTGGCGAAGACACCGTAAATGGAAGGTATTGACCCTTCTATCTTGCTTAGCATAGGTTATCCATGTCTCGCTGCCATATAGAAGTGTGCTGGTGACGTAGGCGTTATATACCGCGGCTTTGGTCTTCGCTGTGAGTTTAGAGTTTCCCCAAACACGCGATGTGAGGCAGACAAAGATAGCTGCAGCTTTGGCAATGCGACTGTCTAGTTCTGTGTCCAGTGAGAGTTTGTCATTGATGGTAGACCCCAGGTATGTGAAGTGGTGCACTGCTGCCAATTCGTAGTATTCGATAGTGATAACTGGTGCAGCACCCACATCCTGACTAAGCATATTTGTTTTCTTTAGGCTTATAGTGAGGCCAAAGTCCTTGCATGCTTGGGGGAAGCGATTAATCAAGCTGTGAAGCTCCTGTTGGCTTTGATTGACGACTGCAGCGTCATCAGCGAGCAACAAGTCTCTTATAGTGACTCTTCTGATTTTTGTTTTTGCCTTCAGCCTTGCGAGATTAAACAGACGGCCATCTGACCTTGTGTGAAGGCATATTCCTTCAGTTGCATTTCTGAAAGCATGTTTCAAGTGTAAGGCAAAGAAGATCCCGAAGAGGGTTGGAGCCAGAGCGTAGCCTTGTTTAACGCCACTTCGTATGTCAAACGGCTGTGATGTGCTTCTAGCATACTGGACAGTTCCCTTCATGTAGTCATGGAATGACTTTATCATTTCTTGCAACTTAGCAGGACAGCCTATTTTCAGGAAGATTTTGAAGAGTCCATGCCTACTAACCAGGTCCAATGCCTTTGTGAGGTCAATAAATGCTACATATAAAGGCCTTTTCTGCTCTCTTGATTTTTCCTGAAGCTGGCGGAGAGAAAATATCATGTATATTGTTGATCTATCAGCTAGGAATCCACACTGTGACTCTGGATATATGCGCTTAGCTAACTTGTGTAGTCGCATTAAGATGACTCAGGCAAAAACCTTGCCAACAATACTAAGAAGAGAGATGCTTCTGTAGTTATTGCAATCACTTCTGTCTCCTTTATTTTTATACAGTGTTAAAATCTTGGCATCTCGCATGTCTTGAGCAATAGTTGTCTTTTCCCAGCACTGGCATAGCATCCTTTACAGGGGATGTAATAGCGTGCTCTTACAGCATTTGATTAAATCAGGAGGAATCCCATCACTGCCTGGCGCTTTGCCAGAGGCCAAGCTATCAATGGCCTTGCTAAGTTTCTCTAATGTTGGTTCAGCATCCAGCTCCTCCATAGTTGACAGGCATTTGACAACATCAAGGGCTGCAAGCATAACGGTATTTTCTCTAGCGTAAAGCTGAGAGTATTGTTCTTTCATTATATGTATTGTGTGTACCAACTTTCGCATTGAGGTCTCCCATTACTATAACAATGGCAAAGACAGCTTTACATAAATTTTGTTGATTTTGAAAAGGCTTTTGACAGCATACATAGGGACAGTTTATGGAAAATACTGAGGGCTTATGGAATTCCAAGCTGCATAGTGTCAATCATAAAAAGCCTCTATGCCAACTTTACGTGTAGTGTTGGGCAGAGCAACCTAACCTTCGAGGTGAAGACAGGAGTACGACAGGGATGCCCCTTATCAACCACTCTATTTTTAACAGTCATAGACTGGGTGATGCGCCAGACAACAGAGGGCAGTCCAAGAGGAATAAGATGGACTACATTTTCTACATTGGAAGATCTGGAATATGCAGATGACATTGCACTGCTGGCACATTCACATCAACACATCCAGGAAAAAACGGATAGACTTAATAAATTTAGCCAGCAGGTGGGCGTGAACATCAATTTAAAGAAGTCTGAGGTCATGATGCTCAATGTGAGCAACCCTGAGCCCATATCAGTAAGGAATCAGCAACTGGTACAGACAGATACCTTCACATACCTAGGAAGCATAGTAACACCAGACGGTGGGGCAGGCAAAGACATCAACATCAGAATGAATAAGGCAAGGACAGCCTTCTTTAGCCTAAATAACATCTGGAAGTCCTCCCAATACAGCACAAGCACAAAATTAAGAGTATACCAGAGTTGCGTGCTTTCTGTGCTTCTCTATGGTGCGGAATGCTGGAGAGTCACAGAGAAGGAAATGTCAAAATTGTCCTCTTTTCACACAACATGCCTAAGAAAAATTCACCGAATCTTTTGGCCGAATACCATCACCAACCAAGATCTGCTTACTCGTAGCAAGCAAGAGGACATGCACACCATCATAGCTGGCAGACGCTGGAGCTGGGTTGGTCATGTCCTCAGAAGAGACCCCGATGCCATCACAAGAACAGCTATGCTTTTGACCCCTGAAGGAAAGCGAAAGAGAGGCCGACCAAAAACAACTTGGCGGAGGACTGTGGAGGCTGAGATGCAAAGAATGAACCAGAGTTGGGGCACTGTACGAAGGATGGCCACCGACCGTGCAAAGTGGAATCAATTTGTTGTTGCCCTACAAGACGCCACTAGGCGTGATGGCCACTGACTGCTTTGACGGTCGGTGGTTAAGGATCGAAGAAGAAGAAGTAAAGCTGAGAGTAGTGTACGACCCACCTCTCCATCTGCTTACCCATATCGGTTAGCTTCTCTCCGCTGTTGGTTTTTAGCGGTGCCGTCTAACTCTTTTGGGGACCAAGGGCTTTCTTTATACCGTCATATATTTGTCTAAAGTTGCCTGTTTGCGCTGCGGTCTGAATGCTCTCACTGAGCTGGAGCCAATAGTCATTTGCACAGCGTCGAGCAGTTTGTAGACCTTTCCTTTCGTAGCACTTCAGGATCTGTAGGGTTCTAGCACTCGGTGAACGTTTGTATTCAATCGCAGCACTGCGCTTAGCTTCAATGACAGGTGATATCACATCTGATGAAGCATCAAACCAGTAACTTCATTTCGTTGTTTTCTTACCGAAGTTGGTAAGTGCAGTACTTTGAATGGTGTTCCGCAGGTGCTCCCAGTTCTCTGTAACAGTATCACCATGCTGAGGGCTACTGAGCACTTTCTTGAAGGACGCGGCAAATTGAGCGATCATGACAGGGTCTGACATCTTGCTGGTATAAATGCGTGGTTTCCCTTCATGTCTGACTCGATGTCGTTTTCTTGGTTGTGCTTTAATTTTGAACCAAACAAATGAGTGATCTGTATCACAGTCTGCACTATGGTATGAGCGCGTGGAGAGCACAGACCTGAGACGTGGCATTCTGACGAGAATCAGATCCAGTTAATGCCAGTGCTTGGATTGTAGGCGTCTCCATGACCTTATGCTGGGGTTTTGTCTGAAAGTAGGTGTTGGTCATGCAGAGGTCATGATGGACTGTGACTAGAGGTTATTTTAGAGTGTAGGATAGAAAACAAGTAGGTGTATCAGATGATACCAGGATAGTGCCAGATAAGAGATTGGTCTTAAAAGAAATACCCCATTCTCAGAAAAGAGTAATGGTATATCGAGATCATAGCTTAAGTAAGGCTGTACAGATACACTAGGTGAGATGGTAATGTACAATCCTAGATATCTGTGTGCCTCCCCTCGAAGACTCGCCTAAGACTAAAGATATCTAGGGGTAATTAAAAATCCAACCAGAACTTTGAACCAACAAAAATGATTCAATTAAGACTGTGGATACAATTATTAGATTTATTTATGTACATGATCTTGTTGATCTTCTGTGAAAAATACATATAGAATTATAAAATCAAATAAAATAAAATTAAGATTCAATTGCACTATTTATATTTACACAGATTATTCAATTTAATTAGCAAAGTCCATCTTTCTTGTGTAAACTGGATTCTTGATGAACAAGTTCCACAATTAAACAGTTAACAAACTATGTCTCTCTCTCTAGTACTAGCTATGAATTAGTCCTTCACTATTCTTGAATTAGAATGTCAAATAGACTGAAAATGGCTGTCATTAATCTTTGGGCTTAAACCCTCAGTCTAGAATTCATCATACAATTAGTCTCTTGTATAGTTGTTGTGGAACAATATGTAATATGAAGCAGCCCTGATTAGAGCTACTTATCTTAAATGCTCCCACTTCAGGATTCTGTCAGCATTAAGTTGAATTGAGCAAACCCCACAGCTGCGGGTTCCCCAATAAGTTGAGATGACAATGGTTGTGGCCTCACTCATACACAGTAGGCTCTTAAACAACACGATCATCCAGTGGCCGACTATGACTCATGAGTAGCATGACACTCAGGGCAGGATATGACGTGAAACATATTATTACCTTGGTAGTATTGTTCAACTATCTCCCTATCCAGACAGGAGGTATAGTGAGACAGTTCATACATAGCTGAGGTATACCCTATTAGACAGTATGTCATAAATAACACTATTAATCCAAATACTAGCACACTATTCCAGTAAAGCCACTTTTACATTTATATCCATGGTTGGCTTAATTAAAAACACATTGGCCTTATGGTAAACATTGTGTGGTATCTTAAACGATACAGAAAATCAATCCTTTACAAGCATTCCTTCCTCCAATTTGGATAGTCCAGTCCAGCCAGCCTAACATCTGTAAAAAGCTTTCCGAAAACAATTATCTCAATCCATTCGTTCTACTGATTTAATACACAAATAAATTAAACTAACACAGGCTGAGCTGCCTTCCAGAAATGGTTCACTGAGATTCTACACACGCGTAACCACTTCCATACAGCACAAATAGATAATATATTTACATATATATAGTTAATTAATATCTCGCTTACCCTCAGTCTCAAACAGACCGGCTTTCAAAAATTATAACAGTCTGCTCACACATATTCAGATGGCAATGAAACTTGTGGCAGATGTTGCTCTCCGTGTCTGCAGTTTTTGAGTTTCCCGGCAAGTGTGTCCTTCTTTCGTTCCATCCAGCTTTATATAGGTCAGCCTGTATCGTATCGGAGAGCATCTAGGCCAAAGTATTTTCATTCACGCAAAAACGTGTAGGTTAAGGCAAAGTGTGCTCTAATGCAAAATACAAAATAAGTCTAGAGTCCGTATTTCTGAACGGATTTCCTCCATCTTAGGCTTATTTTACTCATATGAATAAGCTCGATCCATTGCAATATCTAACGTATTCTATAGTTTATCCGACTTTTCACTGGAGCAGCCGAAACAGGGACAAACACAACATGGTTCATGCTCCAATGTCTTCAATTCACAGTAACTTCTGCTCTTCTCCACATCCAGTGACAATAGAGATATCTGCCTAAAGCTAATGATCCCTATTATCAAACCTGGTCCTTCTTTAACGAGGTACTCCATGTATATTCGCACACTGCCTTCCGAAAATTTTCCAACATCTACACTTTCGTTGTCTCCATGTTGACTAGCCTAGAGTATCCCGACACTACGTGTACCAAGCTGGCGTTTCGTTTGTCAGTTACTTTCACGGGTGTTGCGCGGTGGATAATTTTTAATGATCGCCGAGATATGATTCAGACTTCACTACATGGACACAGAACTCCAAGAGGCCGCTATATCTACCTGCAGTTTTAAATTATAAACAACACAACACAATTATTACTGAAAATTTAAATAACCGCAGCTATAAACAAATTAGGGTTAACATGGAAATCATAATGACAGGATTCGTATGAATTGTGTAGTAAATATGAGTGGAGTATATAACAAAAACCAGATAGATAATTCTCCGGACAGACTTTAGTAAAACCCTTCTATGGGAATACGCCCCTGAGATGATAGCCCTAAGGTGTTTTGTTTTTTTACCTGGTGTTCCTTTCGGCGTGTTCTTTTTTCTTCTGCTTGTTGTGAAAGCTTCTTTTTGTAGTGAGCATCGCCACTTGGTACGAACGGCAGCTTCATCTTCCCAGGTTGCTGAATTTATGTCCAGTTCCTTCATGTCTCTCTTGCACACATCTTTAAACAACAGCTATGGTACATAGAAGAATGGGGCGCATCTCATGGAAAGAGAAGACAACAAATAAGGAGGTCCTAGAAAACCTGGGTATGGAAAGAGACATAATGAAGGAGATGAAAATTAGGCAGCTAAATATTTTGGCCACATAAAAAGACATAACACGTTGCGGAAGACCGTGATTTTTTTTTTTCCTTAACCAGCGGCACTTGGGCTTTCAGCCCTTTGGCCCAATGACATGTCATTGCGAGGCTGGGGAGCCTCTTGACTTTCCTTCCAACCCGGTCAGGAGCTTCGCTCCTTCCCATCCACAGAGGGTTTATCTCGGGAGCCGTTCAGGTTATTCAGTCAAAATCCCGGTCGATGATACTTATTGAAATGCCCACGCCCGGGCTTGAACATTGAACACCTGATCGCTAGCGCAATGTGGTAACCATTACACCATCGCGGAAGATCGTGAAAGAAGGGAGAATTGAAGGCAAACGTGCAAGGGGAAGGCAGCGCTGTAAGTGGGAAGATAACATCAAGAGATGGACAGAAAAGAGTCTATCAAAGTGCACCATCAAGGCAAGAGACAGAAGACGTTGGAGATCCATTACAGCCAACCTTCGTTGTGGAGATGGCAGCTGACGTGTTTGGCCAATTGTTTGTTTTTGCCATCTGCCCGACTGTTTTTTTTTTTTTGCCATCTGCTAGCGACCATCTTCCATGCGTCGGACATGGCCAAGCCAGCGTAGTCTGCGCTATCTAAGAAGTGGCTTTGAAGAGCAGCACGTGACAACACGTCACAATTCGGACGAACTATGTGTTAATAGAGGGGAGGAAAAAAAACGAATGACCAGATAGATAATTGACCGGAGAGACTGTTGTGTACATAAATAACCGAAGAGATAATTGACGGGACATACTGTCGAATACGAAAATAACTGGTTGACCCGACAGGCTTTTGAGTAGATAGATAATGGGAGAGACAACTGACCAGACAGACTGTTGAGTTCATAAATAACCGGAGTGATTATTGACCGCCCACACGGTTGAGTACACAGATAACCAGAGTGTTGCGTAAGATACTTCTCGTGATAGGATGAGTGCATTAGAAGACCCGAAGCAAACATATACTTTACTTGAACGGGAGCTTAAAATACGATTACGACTACAGAGTTAAAATTAATGAAATGGAATGAATCTCCCTAGTAGTTGTTAATTGTAGGGCATTGATAAGGGTGGATTTGAGCTGAAGTGGTAACTTGCCACCCTTATCGACACCTGGTGTTAAAGTGCAAGATGTAGGTGTCTTCTCTGATTTAGGATGTTGCTGTGTATGTGGTAGTGGAACAGTTCACAGGGTTATCACACAGGCAACATGACGTGTAGAGTCATAGAAAGGGTAACTTCGTTGTATAAGTTTCTTCCATTTATTGCACGCCACAAAACAGTCATGATACTTATGACATCAACATAGTTAACGAGTTCAGCAAGATGATATGGCACATTGAAAACAATTTCTGTAGTCAGCAATGACAGCTGTTGTATATATGCGTCATAAGACATCACAGTTCAATAGATTCAGAAATTCATAAATCATAGAGTTCTAGTTCATGAAGCTGTATAAATAATAATAATTTCTGCAACAGTGTCAACTGCAGGTTATCACTGTTCATAGACAATAATAATAATATTCCCTTCCTGATGCTAGCAGATCAGATGTATACAATCAGTCCGTTTACTGTCTGCACGTGAATAGCATACATGGGCTACAGGTCAGCTCGACCTTTATAATGTTCCTAAGTCTAACCATCTGACTTGGACGTGATCTCTGATATAACGAATCCTGGAACACAGACAATAGTCTTGTTGGTCTAGAGCGACCCACATATATTTAACTAGTTCAGGTATACAGATACCGGTGACTTAATCCTAGTCAAAGTACCTCTCCATTTTGCATCACACAGGCGAGCAAATAGGCGACAAAATGACGAACCTCTAGATGATAGCATAAAGTTCGATACAAGAGGAATTACCTTATTTCGGAAAATCAACCATGAACATATGCCTCCAGGCAGGCGTGAATAATACTGGGAAATAGTCTAGTTAGCTAACTAACTCACAACGACAATGTATTTCCCTCAGAGAATCACAAGACGCAGGTCGCGTCTGCTCGCTTCTTAAACCATTTCTCAACTGCCCAACTGGGCGGAACACACAGAACGAACTCCCAGCTTTTGACATGCGCAGAACGACAATCTCTGAGTTGCCGTTCACAATAAGACGATTCTAAGAACATTCGAGATAAAAGTCTTATAGAATCGCGCCTTTTATGGTCATGAAAAGAAGCGTTAAGAAAGGTTTCAGACATCTACCATAGTTGACTGGTACTACCAAATAAGGAGATGTGGTCACGCTTCGTTCAAGAAATTATAGACCGAACGTGTCTCTATACAAGAGAAGGCAAACTCCTAAAAAATTGTAGTCTCGATAACTCGGATTATGTCCCTTTGACCATAGAAAACATAATACACACTTCAGTCAAAAAAATGATCATACATATGAAAAATGTTTATACAAACGAAAAATGATACTATTTTGCTCTTTATGCTGGACATAGCATGGTGAAGTCTCTAACACGCCACTCCCCTATGGCAGTATTTGCTACGAGAGTAATTCTTACCTTATTGTGTCGCATTCACGCTTCACGAAGACGTGTTAAGTTACGCCAAGTTATTAGACGGTCAGCGACAGTATTTTATCCCAATATTGGTCTGACCATCTTTTCACGCGACGAGGCGTGTTTATCCAAGGAGTGTTGAATAGAACCAGATTTGTTTGTCTGGCGAAACACATGATAACCCGTGCACGAGGCGGAACTTATGACATAAGCGCTTCCAGGGCATCCTTGCTACACCAACATTACTGTGGGCAGACAAGAATGATATAATCACTTCCGGTCACTTGGTTGAAAGTAATCATGGATGTTTTACATTTTAGACAATATGAGTCTACAAATGTGTTTGTGAGAATGTATATGCATGACATCATATTATCATATATGGGAGACGTGACCTTTGGCAAAACTTTTCGTGCAGAAAATATTTGGAAAGTGCCACACCCGACCTGTATGAAATGATTGGATCTTTCTGATTAGATTCATAACATCACTGGAGGGAATACAGGAAGACAATTTCACAGTTTTATTTCTCTGTGATTTGCACGCTCACCAAGACAACATCAGACATTCGCCAGAGTGAAGAACTAGATTCATAATTCCTAATTGTTATCCGGAACTTTTATTGGAGAACCAGATAAGACTTATAAAGCACAGGAAATCTCTTTCAAATTTTAAAAAGGAACATCGAGACAAGGAAACTGAAGAAACACGGAGTCAGAAAAGGGAATCTATTATAAAATTAAAAGAAATCCAAGACACGTGTAAGAGAAAGATTCGTCTATTTTATTCATCTATGCGACAAGTCTGTAGCCAGGATTGGCGTAAGTTGTGATTTACATTTCATATTTTATTACTAACATGTGAACTAATATATATATGTATATATTACCATGTGAATTTTATTGTGTGAAACTCGCTATTGGATGTCAAAGTCATTTGGGGCTGGCAACCTCAGTATCTAGAATGATGATTCCTGAACCACCACTGCACGGGCTGGTGATTGCTTTATTGATAATTTCGTAAAGAGAACTAAAAGCATAAAGTAGTTCCAGGTTCCCTATGGAGCAGGGAGGGAAAGATGAAAGACGTGATGTACATTCTAAGCATAAGACTTACATTTTCAAAGCAGTGTAAATGTCCCTATAAACATATTCTCTTTAAAATTAATGTAAGGTTTCACGCTTCAAACCAGCGTAAATGTCCGTGTGAAAATATTCAATTTAAATTAATAGAAGTTTCAAACTTTTCCACAAGTGTAAATGTAAAGGACACATAAATTAATTTATATTGTGAACACTTTTCAAACAGTGGAGATGTAAATGTAAAACATATGTTATGTGGCCGGGGGAGTGGACGGGAACGGCACCAAATCAAGTTATGTGGCCGGGGGAGTGGACGGGAACGGCACCAAATCAAGTTAGATGTGACCGGGCTTGGTCACGGTGACAAATCAAGTCTAGTGTGACAGGGTGAGAATGGGGTGGAATCTTTTATCAATGTTCATCTGTTGCTTTACTGGCGACTTCCAGAGATGGTGATTACAGAATAGGAACATAACCCAGGTGGTTCTTTTGGAGACTCGTAACTGTGTTTATGTTTTAGGCTGGATGATCGTCGAAAATATGGTAATATTCTTTTCTCTGTTACCTGATGTAAACAAACGACACTTCCTACTGACGTTCAGGAAATAAGTTCAAGCTGGATTAAATATGAATGAACACCTTTATTAAAAGTCTGTAACCTCAGACAACTTCATAATAGTTCATAAATACATGTGCTTCTGTGGTATACAAACCAGTCATCCCAAGAAATAACACACAGCCATCGAACTTACAAGATGGTCCAAACCCCAAAATCACTGCCTCGCTCGTCTCGTGCCTAAAACCAGCTCAATTAACCCCCTTCTCTCAAACCATCACTTCCGTCCTAACTACTGGGCAATTCTACCCCAAGTTCGATGACGTCATTTCTTAACCTTTAATTAAATCACTCATAGGATTTGTGACTAGTGTTATTACGCTAACTAGACACGCTCAAATACTTAGTGTTTAATCTTGCTAAGTATTCTTACCCTAACTATAATTAAGTGGCAGCACCTTAGTGTTAATCCGACGTAACAGTCCGTACTGTCACATATATCTGTACGTTTAACCTTTTTTCATTTAAATGTAAAGCTAAAGCTATTCAGTTTAAATGTAAAGGAAGTTTTATGCCGAGGGATTAAATTTAATTCTCATCGAGGGTAAATTCTTAAATGAGATGGTAGAATAGAAAGGGGATGGGGGGGGGGGGGGAATGGCACATAAATGTGTCGGAAAAACGCCATACTCAGAAGAGCGTTTCGTTTCTATTTCTATTACCAGTTATTGGTTGTACCAGCAGAAAGGACCATTTCTGGCACAAGCAGGGACAAGCGGTTTACACATTAAGACGGCAGACCAGCTTTGAAGACTCTTTTAGACTTTCCTGGGAAACGAGCTTCACCCTACAAACTTTGATCAGAGACGAGTGATAGCAGAGTGAAAGGAACTGACCCAGCAGGAGAAGAAACTACTGTTGGATCCATTTCGTTCACTGTTGAAGTCGTTATGGACAATAATGCATACATGGTGTATGGGTTGTAATAATATGGCGCGGTTAGCAAATGTTAATATAGTCGATTTAACTGTTATCAACTTCAGTCGGGCTTACATATAGCCGACACAAATTCAACATTATGAAACAAGGATGTAGTCTTAAGTACTGACCACAACTGGCAAAAGGATGTAAGTCGAGTCCATTTCTTGACGAAGACGCGGACAATTTATTACAGACGTTAATACAAATTCAAACGTAATATTCATAAGCATGTATCAACAATGTAGATTACTTCTTTGATATGACAGTTCATATTGTTCTCATTCTTTCTATTTTTATTAATCATGAGCTTGATCAACATGTTATAATAAGGACCGACCATTCAAGGACGGTGACGACCTTCATGGTAATCATTTCTTCTTGGCTTTCTTGGAGCCTACCCGCCACGACGGGCTTCTGGAGTAATCCATAAACACAATAGTAATCTTGAGAGTATTCTGTGTACGTCTGGAACCCACTAGCGATACGACCTGTGGTTCGTATTGAAGTCCAGCCAGATCGAAACACGTCAGAAGAAATGACGAGAAAATATCATATAATTAATGTACACATTATCGCCCTACCTTGGCCGATACAACTGTGCTCCACTCCTGAGACTTTGAATACTTTATGAAGGCTTCCCAATATCTGGGCAAGCTTGAACAATAGTTCACACAAAATACATGACTGACACCGGTCGTGGCCATAAGGTCACTCTACAACGTCATTGCTCTTTGGCAACTCCCACACCCGCGCACCGCGTTGCGCCTTTTCCCCACTAATATGTTTGACCGTACGTAAATAATGAATTATATATATACTTACTCAAATGTGCCCCACATTTAAATTACACGCGCAAAAAGGACGTAACAATACCTTCCCCCCACGGGACGAAAAAAAATAGCGAAGCTTTTTTTTTTTTTTGTATTAAGATATGATTGATGAAGTTCATTTAACAATTACTGTAACATCATTTAAAAAAATTAAGTTAATTGAAAATATTAATGTGTGGGATGAAGTATGGAAGAAGAAAGAAAACAAATTCCAAATCAAAAGATTCACCAAAATAATGTATCAAACTGGTATGAAATACCAATGAAGGAATGAAATAAAGGGATAGAAGGATGAAAAGAAATGGTGAAAAAAATGAAGACGACAATAAAACAGAAATATAAAAATTTGAAATGTAAAAATGAATGTATGTCAATTTGACAAATGGTAACAAAATTAAACAAAGTCAATTTGAAAAGTAACACAATAGAAGAAATTCGACACAATCCCAAAGTATGTGTTGCAAGAATGAACAACACGGCCTAACTAGGTATGATAATAATAGCATGTGAGGTTAACTGTGTGAAAACTATCAAGCGCCAATAATGATCAATCATAATACATATTTATATATCTCACATTATTTATAAATTATACTAAACTAATTGAGTTACTAATATGGTACTAACTAAAATGTTATTGGAATATTAAAAATGTCACTTATATATCCTCCATGAAAAGTTCAATTGTTATTAATCCAAAATGAAGTACCCAAAAGAGTCACTAAGTCATAATGTCAAATTGCAAAACTGTCAATAATTTAAGCTAATAATGTTAATTTGTAGTTAAAATGCTATCTCCTTATAACTGTTAAGTTCACTTGATAGAGCTTTAATTTAAAGTTCCAATTATCTAAATTTATTCCACAATTGAAAGATAATAGTAGTAATGTTAATACTAATGCACTTAAATGTCATTGATAGTCAATATAAATGGAAATAATGTTTTCTTATATTGTATTGTTAGATGAGAATCAATTCACTTAAATGTCACTGTTGCTATAGCAACTTAATCATGTAATGTATATAGATCCGGTAACGTTAGGTAAAATATCCATATCAATGCGAAATGTCAAAATCCTGTAGTTATACAAATAAGCTACGATTGATTAGTAGGTAATGTAGAGGCGGCACACTCTGCAATGCGTAGCGGTTCTGTAAAATCATGAGGGCATCTGGAAAGTGTGTCAGCAAGAACTGACTCCGATCCAGGAATTGCTCGGGTGGTGTAATTGAACGGCTGCAAAGCAACTGCATAACGAGTAGATCTGGATGATTTCAGGTCTTTGTTTTGGAGCGCAGTGAGTGCCTTCTGGTCAGTCTCCACAAAGAAATGAGCGCCCAGCAAGAAGTGTTGCAACTTGAGAATGGACCATACCATCGCTAAAAGTTCTTTGTCCAAGACTGAATAATTACGCTCCGCAGCTGTGAGCTTTCTTGATACGTAAAAGACTGGATGCAATGTTCAAGAGTAACACTGTAACAATGACACCCCGATGCCCACATTGGAAGCGTCGCAGCGAAGAACAAATGGTAGGTCTATGTTTGGTAAACGTAAAATAGGCGTGGATGAAAACAAAGATTTTATTAAGTCTAAAGTGGTATGACACTCATTTGACCACCGTACAATGTTAGGTGACCCCTTTTTTTAAACAAATTAGAGAGGGGTGTGTGTCGTAGAGTTTTGATAGGAGAATTAAGACTTGGGTTGGTCCCTTCTGATTAGATTTGAATAAGTGATAGTCACAGTGAGAGATAGTAATAGCAATAGATTTCCACGAGTGAGATGGTAGACTGTGATAGAGGCTGTCTCTGAAATCGAGAAATCTTCTCTCTTTCACCTATCTTCTACGACAGATTTAGAGGAGTCAGACAGTCTAAACACATACACACACACACATATATATATATATATATATATATATATATATATATATATATATATATATATATATATATATATATTATATTATATTATATTATATTATATTATATTATATTATATATATATATATATATATATATATATATATATATATATATATATATATATATATATATATATATATATATATATATATATATATATATATATATATATATATATATATATATATATATATATATATATATATATATATATATATATATAACATATATAGTTCTATCCACTCACGTGCACGCACATACAAGACGACAGTTAGACGTACAGACGTGGGAAAACTATAACAAATGATTATATAGATATTCTAGAACGAGCTGACCAACACGCTGATTAAGTTTAAGGGCAGTTTAATTATCAATATAAACTTCCACCACCACAACATCCAAAATTTACATCAAATATATATATATATATAAATAAGCATCAAGTCAATGAATTGCTACAAAAAAAAGAAGATATAGACCCGCTGGGATGATCTTCCCTCGATGTTTAGCCCACAGTCCCGTTAGGAGAAAGATGCTAGCCTCAAAGAGTCACGGATACATATGATTTGGTCTAATATTTCCCCCTTTTAAGGTATGGACAGACTTGATATCTCTGGTCTATTCTAAGGGAAAATATGGTTAGTAATACTTGCATAAAGAAAATTAAGACAGCAAAATGGGTGCCAAATTACAACAATAAATAAACACTCAGACCTGCACTCACTCTATTTACTCTGCCGTGGCCTCGTGCTCTCTTGCATACTTACAGCTTTGTTAACAGCATCTGGAAACATAACTTTTAGGACATTCACATACAGAATCGTCAATGGCAGTCTTTGACCAAGAAATCCCCAGTTCCTAAAAGACGGGTTGAATTCTCTGCTTCAGGGAACGATTCCTTGGGTGTTCTTATTTTTTGAATGTCTGTTTAGGTCACATTAAAATTGTCCAGGAACGAACATTAACAACGAGCACAGTGTCAATAGCTTAGGTTTCTAGAAATGAGGAATGTCAGATCGGTGCCTTCTTTCAGGTTAGGACTTTATTTGGTCACCACACCACTAGTCAACAGTGTCGGAGTATTACTGGCGTTAATATGTTACTTGCCGCATGGGCTAAAAGGTACTTGCGGTTTTATTCTCTGGAAGAATCAAATCAGGCTCGATGGCGCGTTACTTCTTTAAAAATCTTAAAGTTCTTGTAAAGGTTCTTCTTCTTCCTCGTTCGTCCTGAAAAGGACGTTGGTTGCGTTGTGTCCGTTTACAGCAAAGCTGCGATATTTGTGCCTTTCGGCAGACACATCCGACTTCAGCACGGCATTTTTAAGGACCGGGTTTGCCTTCCCTCTTCGATCTCTACTCTCTCAGCCAGACTGCAGTGATGCAGCCTGTTTCCAGGACCACCACTTGGAGGTGGAGTAGGGTCTTGCTCAGCTCTGGTTCGCTGACCATGACGCAAGCAGTCAAGCTATGAGTCGCTTACTGCATTCCTCACTTTTGATGCGTCTTAGGTCCCTGTAAAGGTTCTAGACCAAGTCTTTAAGGAAAGAATGTTTTTGTTCTACACAGATATTTACTCTGTACTTAACGCTGGCAAAGTCTGGGTCACCCACTATTCACTGAATAAAAGAAAAAAACACATATAAAAAAATTATACATACTATGTACTTGTTATAACTTACATTTTAAACTGCAAGCGTACAGCTTGACTTATCATTTAAAACTTCCCGTGAAATAAGTTATATACAGAATCAATCATCATGAATTAGGAATACGTATGTATTCCGTCAATACTCACTGATGTAGCATTTCAGTTATAAGTTAATTTTTAAAATATATTCTCGTCTGATTATTTAGCAGTAAAATCAAATTCATTTATAGCTGCATGATTTTAAGCTAGAAATATAATTTATACTGCTTTCCACTGAAACACGTCACTAGAAAATAATACAGACTAAATTTTAATTCTCTCTGCACAAAAGAACTAGTGAAAATGAAATAGGCGATTTAACACTTTAAACACTTCACAAAATACTAGTTATAATATATTTACCTCAACACAGAACTACTAAGAACTAAAACCACTCCGACCAACTAATGCCCTCTATCATCAACAGAGATACTTAGAAATCGAACATTCAATTCGACCAACTAATTGCTTCTATAACAGAGATTCTTAGGGCTCGAACGTAGGTTGTTCTAGTCTAACTGCGAAGTTACTGAGTGCGTGAAGTCAGGTTTCCAACTCTAGTTATATCTATGAAACGGACAAAGATGTGCGCTATTTCCAAAACCACGCAATAGCCTCCCCTTTCCTTAACACCTACGTACCTTAGACGCTGGACATAACATGCCAAACGCGTCTTAGACACCTTACTGCTAGCGAAACTGGCCCAGAGTGCCGTGACAGAGGAAACTACCAGACAAATGTCTCATTCTGCGCCGTGCAGATGTCGGGTTTCACACCTCACCTGAGCACTCAGCCGATGAAACTACGTTGTGACAGGTGAAAATGCAGACGATATGTCGGCCCTATGTATGAGATAGATGAATATTCACAGTTTTACGTCTACAACGCAATAGCCTGACATCTACGTAATAGAATGCGTATCAGTATGAGAAAGAAAAACGGTAAAGTGAGAATGGGAAAGAAAATATTTTTCGCAAACGAACGAATGCGAAAAATACAGGAAAAGGATAAAGAGCGATAATAAAATAGAGGACACGGGTAGAAAAAGAAGAGAATATAGAAAATTTATTGATCATAAAACTCTCTGTGACAGTGTGGTAACAGTAGACAAATGGGGAATGAATCGCCTACAGAATTGGATTAGTCCCAAGAGACTCCTAACCTGTTTCTAAGTTTTAGGGATAGTGATATTTAAAATTTTAGAAATATTGTTATCTTCCGTGTATAGAGATCCGTGTCCAACAAGATGTCCTAAAAAGGATATTTCATTAAAACCTATACATGCTTTTGATGGTTTAGCTGTCAGATTGTGAAGACTGAGTGTGGACAACAAAGAAGATAATCCATGAACGTGGTCATCCCAACAGTCACTGAAAAGACAAATATCATCTAGATATGCAATTACATCAGTGTGGTGAGATAAGATACGGCGCATCATGCGTACGAAAGTAGCAGGAGCGTTAACAAGTCCGAAAGGCATAACATTCCATTGGAAAAGGATTCGAGGGGTAGAAAAAGCCGTGAGAGGTTTAGCTCGAGCCGTTAATGGTACTTGCCAATAGCCTTTGGATAAATCGAGTTTAGAGAAAAATGTAGATTTAGAAAGTTTCGCAAGTAAATCCTCCAAGAGAGGGAGTGGTTCGGCATCAAACGTGGTAACTTTATTTAGCCGCCGATAGTCTATACAAAGACGGATATTATTATCCTTCTTTCTTACAATAACCATGGAAGAAGAATATGGTGATGTAGATGGTTCGATGATATTCAATCGAAGCATCTCATCTAGTTCCTTCTCAACTTGAGGTTGGAAGTAGAGAGGAATTGGATAGGGTCCGACACGAATAGGTGTCTCATCGGTAAGCACAATGTCATGATAAATGACAGAGGTACGACCGGGAATGTCAGTAAGAACATCTTGATACGAATTTAAAAGATCAGAAATCTGCTGTTGTTGATAAGTAGATAGCTCAGTTGAAATAGATACATTCTTCCAAGTTTCAGTAGAAGGTAAAGGTATAACTGGAAGAGGTAAGTTTACATCAGAGAAAGATGTTTCCTCCTCCTGGATTACCGACAAAGAAGTATAATGATGACGACAAAAAAGGGGGTAGTCAGTTGCTTGACAAACAGACTGAAGATAGTCTGAACGGTCATAAAACTTTTTCAACATTTTTATGTGAAACGTCTTGTGTTTCCCATCGATGTTAACGATGTAGTCAACATCTGATATTCTAGACACAATGTTATATGGACCCTTCCAAGCAATAAGCAGACGATTGTCTTTGCGAGGAAGTAAAACATAAGCGTCATCACCAGGGTAAAGTTCGCGCAGACGTCGATATCTGTTCATAAAGAGTCTTGCCTTCTCTTTGGCGGACTCTGAAGAAGAAGTAGCTAACCTACATGAGTCAATGATTTTCTGTCTTAAAGCGACGACATATTCATAAGAAGATTGTGTGTCTTCGGAAATATCGTCGGCAGTGAGTAAGTCGTGAAGCAACGACATTGGGCCGCGTGGTTGAGCGCGGAAGACGAGCTCAAAAGGAGAAAAACCTGTATTTTCATTTTGCACCTCCCGATAAGCGAAGAGAGCAGCGGGTAGAACCCTGTCCCAATTCTGAGGATGATCATCAGTGATCTTACCTAGTAGCTGTTTAAGTGTTATTTTGTCTCTCAATTAAACCATTTGACATGGCGTGATATATGCTACTAAGAGACCTATCAATCTGTAACATGGCCATTACTTGTGACATAGATTCAGATATAAATTGTGCCCCATGGTCCGATAAAATTTTCTTAGGAAAACCTAAGCGAGAGAAAATTAACCATAGTGCATCTGCAACATCAGCAGATGAAACACTCTTAAGTGGTATAGCCTCAGGCCATCGAGTACACATATCTATACATGTAAGAATGTATTTGTGTCCTCTAGCAGAATGTTGCAAAGGTCCGATAATATCAATGGCCATTTTTTCAAATGGTCGAATAGGAATGTCGGCAGCCTGAATAGGAGCTGCATGTCGCGGACCACGTACTTTAACCTCCTGACAAGTGGTGCAAGAGCGACAATAAATGGTCACATCCCTATGCACGCCTGGCAAGTAAAATGAAGAAAGTACCCTGGCTTTAGTGCGGGAAAAACCCATATGACCCGCACAATGAGAGCCGTGAGCATGTCGTAATATACGCGCTCTCATATTTGTGGGTACCAAAATTTGAGAACGTACGGAGACGGCAGTATCACGTACCATTCTAACTAGCACTCCATTTTTAAGCACAAAATAATGTTGAAGGTTAGTTTCATTAGTAGAGCTATTATTCGTAGTCAACAGAAAAAAACTTTTTTAGTGATGCGTCATTCTGTTGTAAATGAACAAAAGACTCTCGTGATATAGGAGAGTTATCATCAACATCATCATTATTATTAGAGGTTATGGTAGGTGTAACCTGTAACATCTCTTGAGCCTGTGCTCTAGTCGTAAATGCATAAGCAGAGTGCATGTGTTGCTTTTCCCAAGTAGCAATCTGTTGTGGAGTACAATATTTAACTCCATGTATGCGCCCGATTATCAAATCGGCGATTGGTGAGGGCAGCATACATGCATGTATTTTACCAGTATAGAATGGTGTATCTATATCTATTATGGCAGTTGGAAATGTTTCAACTGTGCCGCCAAATGTCACGCATTTTACGCTTTTGCCTGTAGCCAATGAAGGATGAACCAAGGATTGTCTAATCCCGACTGTGGAGGAACCTGTATCAAACAAAATAGTAACGGGAATTTCATTAGCAAATCCCTTATGTAGCGTTAGAGACCCTCTTCCGTCATGTGTAGATGCCGACATGGCTGACATGGTAGACATCACAGGGAGACTTGGTAAGGCATGGCCACAGCTCAACGTCGTGATCGTCTTGGGCTGAAATAATGTGGTGCACTCTGGGCAATGAGACGCCTGCTTAAAATCAGTAGAACAAGAGGATGCATTATGTACATTACCATCTGTATCCTGACCTAAATTAGATTGTGGATCATGTTGAGCAGAATTAGCATGTCGTGGTTGCATATCTTTAAAATTTCTTTCTCCACTTCTGGACCTATTTTGACTATTACTTCTGAAATGGTTAAAGTTATTTGACCTGTTATGATCATCATTTTGATGTGAACGCCAATTATTGTGATAACTACTTCCACTTTGATTATAATTTCTGTTTGGCGATTTATGTTGGTTATAAAATGAACCAGATCGTGAACGATCATAATTGTTAAGATTATCCCCTTGAAAATTTCTGTAATTATTTCTATTAAAATCATAGGGTATATTAGGTTGTCTCCAGTTTTGTTGTGATGGAGAAGCACCACGAAATGGTTTCCCTTTGAATGAATCAAAATTATTGTTATGTCCCCTTTTAAAGTTTCTGTCATGACTAAGAGATCGACCTCGAAAGTGATTATTTTGTTGCATAGCCGAAGCAACGGGTAATTCTTCTCTAACACGTGAGTGGCTATACTCCATATTTGGATGTGCATTACAGAAGTGTGGACAGATTTCATCCATTTCCTTAAAATTCGTAGGTTTACGTTCATGCAAGAACGAAAGGAATGTTGGATTAACTGATGACATTATCTTATCACGTAATATTAAATCGACAAGAGCTTCATAGGAATGCTTTATCTTGGACAGTTCAATCCATCTATCCAATGTGAGACGTATTCTTGACAGAAAATCAGAGAAATCCTTCCCAGTTTCAGGTAGTAAGGATTTGAAACGAAGACGATACCCATCCTCGGTGAGTTGATATTTTTTTAGTAGAGCAGCTCTGACATTATCGTAGTTCTTTCGAAGAGTCTCCTCCATTGTCTGTACAATAGTTAAAGGTTCTCCCACCAAAAAGTCCATAAGTTTTACACTCCATAGATTTTTATCCAACTTACGTGACTCACAAACACCTTCGTAGCGTGACAGATAGAATGCCACGTCGTCACAATTTGGATTGAAATTAGGCAATTTAAAGTTACAATTACCATTATTTTTTTCTGTGGAACTTGAGGTGTTGGAGTTACTGTTATTACCATTTTGACCCATTATTTTTAATTCTTCCAAATGAAAAATCATCATTTCCTTTTCATGTGCCTTTCTCCTCTCCTCTGATTCTAAATCTTCACGTAGTCTTTTCTCAGCTTTAGCTTCTTCTCTCTCTTTCTCTTCAGCTAATTCTTGTTTCGCTATTGCTTTTTGTTCCTCCGCTTTGGCTAGTTCCGCCACTGCATAATCTCTATGAATTTCTCCCTTGTAACCAAAATCTTGTCCAATCTTCACAAAATATTCCAAAGTCGCCATTTTAAATAACGAAGGTACTTACTTAGTCAATATAAATATACGGAAGCTTAATAAGCAAAATGGTAGGGTGACTCACCTAGTCAATCAACTACCTATAATATGTATTACAAAATAATTGTTAGCTATAAATTTCTTATTTTAATGATATTTTATAATATTATGCCTTACTCCGGCTAAACAACTAGTGGTTACATGACCTCTTAGTTCAAAATAATGAAAATATTATAAGCACCTAACATTTTCACTTCAATATTTATATGTATTATATTTCCATTATTTTAGTATATATTATCATATTATTAATATTATTGAATAATTAAAACAAGAACAGTAAACAAAAGAATTTACAAGTACAATTCACATCACAATTTCGATTTACAAACATTTAAACGCTAGTAATAACTGAATAAAATTCCGAAATGACATAGTGTACCGAAATAAAATGTAGGTCAAACGACGAAATTATAAAAAAATTGGACGAAACATGGACTCATAAATGACGAAATTTCACAAATAAAACTAAAAGATAGCTAGGTTAGAATTGACAATGTAGATTACAAACAAATGACAAAACTCAGTAAAAATGAAAATTAGGACATATAAATACAACGTGTATTTACGTAACTTCACAACTAAACATATAATGTTGACTGAATTCAATCACAAACAGAGTGTGCCCTGACCAAATGTCAAAGGATCTTTTGTGATTTGAAAATAATCAACTGGCCCTAAAGATCAATTTGGAATCTTCTCACCGTCCGAAGAGGTATATGAGTTGAAACCAAATTCCCTTGCCAACCGCCCGCGAAGAACATGGAACATATAACATAAAATAGCATGAATGTGGACATATTAAAGAAGGGATCTACCCTCACATACAACGGTGGCACAAGTGTACATAATGACTACAATTACCTATCTTGAAAGAGAAAAATATCCCGACCCTCGTAACGCAAGCGAAAAACTTACTTTTGGGTCTCGGGTGTCGTTACATGGATGAATCGCTTTCATATTCAAGTTGGAGTAAACAAAACGTGTAGCTGTTCAACGTTGACTCTGGTAGATGAAGTCCAGCGTTGACCTTGACCATGAATGACAGTTATTTTGAATCCCAAGTACGCGACGACGTCGCCTTGAAAGGACTGGATACTTTGAAATTTTCAACCGAGTGTTCACTGAAAGTTCGTTTTGCTCCCCTTAGACTGGGCCACCAGCTGTTGGTTCCATTTCGTTCACTGTTGAAGTCGTTATGGACTATACTGCATACATGGTGTATGGGTTGTAATAATGTGGCGCGGTTAGCAAATGTTAATATAGTCGATTTAACTGTTATCAACTTCAGTCGGGCTTACATATAGCCGACACAAATTCAACATTATGAAACAAGGATGTAGTCTTAAGTACTGACCACAACTGACAAGAGGATGTAAGTTGAGTCCATTTCTTGACGAAGACGCGGACAATTTATTACAGACGTTAGTACAAATTCAAACGTAATATTCATAAGCATGCATCAACAATGTAGATTACTTCTTTGATATGACAGTTCATATTGTTCTCATTCTTTCCATTTTTATTAATCATGAGCTTGATCAACATGTTATAATAAGGACCGACCATTCAAGGACGGTGACGACCTTCATGGTAATCATTTCTTCTTGGCTTTCTTGGAGCCTACACGCCACGACGGGCTTCTGGAGTGATCCATAAACACAATAGTAATCTTGAGAGTTTTCGGTGTACGTCTGGAACCCACTAGCAATACGACCTGTGGTTCGTATTGAAGTCCAGCCAGATTGAAACACGTCAGAAGAAATGACGAGAAAATATCATATAATTAATGTACACATTATCGCCCTACCTTGGCCGATACAACTGTGCTCCACTCCTGAGACTTTGAATACTTTATGAAGGCTTCCCAATATCTGGGCAAGCTTGAACAATAGTTCACACAAAATACATGACTGACACCGGTCATGGCCATTGTGGTGAAGTGGGATGTTATAAATATTTATAGGGGACTTAGTGTACTGACTGAGATCAGCTGTGAAGGTATCTATATCTATTAAGAGTAGTGTATTATAGATAACCTTACTTGCTACCACATATCTCGTTATCTCAGTCAGAATTATTCTGGAATAGTGTGATGCTACGTTATGTGTCTAGGGTATGTGTATGAAGAAGTGTAAGTCACAACAACAGACAGATAAACAATTTAATGTAATCCACTACTCTTGACAACACTGTGACACTCACATACATATAACACTCTATGAGAATATCTTAAAGGAGGCACTGATAACTTTCAAATAACAATATGTATTCATTACTGGCATGAATGAATATGTGTCCTGATTCAACTACAAGGGAATCAGGAAGCACAATCAATTTAAATTACAAGTTATGTACAGAATGTATTTAATATGAATATTGTAGTGACATATATTATTACAAATGTTCTATGTGTGTCAGTTGTGTAGTAGTAAAATGAGGTAATACTGGTTTTATTTTGTTCAAGCTCTGTTGGTATTTGTCATCATGACTTCAATAGTTTGTCTTTAGGGACCAGTATTGGAGATGTTCACAGTTCCTGATTTTAAGACAAGTAAATTCCCCTCTTAATGTTAATTTTAAAAAGTCAGTTCAAGATGAGGGGACATAATGTTGAGCTCAGCTGGCCAATTCGCTTATCTGGCGTGATGGCGGCAGGAAAGGACTCCTCTGCTCGAATTCTCCTCTGGGCTCTGGAGACACCTCACTGATAGCTAAAAAGACCAAGGAGTATGCTGTCCGACTCTGGATTCAGCAAAGCTCTGACCAGGTGCTGCTCAGTACCATCAAGACCACTGTCCCTGAAATCAAGAAGGATGTACCTTCTACTTCATAACTAATTTATATTTTCTTTTTACACTGATCACAATACATCACAAACATTGCGTTCAGAGCGTTAGGCCAACAGTCAGCTTCATCTGAAATACTTTATTCCAGTATTACCCTTCCTAATGGTTACTACGCCTCTGCACTTCCAGCATTATTTCTTTCTAGTCAATCATCCAGGTGTCAGTGTACTGTTTGGCCATTCCATGCCGTTTTACTTCTCTCCGACACCCTCTGTTCAGGCTGGAGCATTTTAGGCTTTACCTCACGTTTGCCACTGAACTACACATATATATACAGGCATAAATCAACAATTCACATTCAATTTTCATTAAAAGATATTAAATGGTTCAAGCTTACCACAATTCATACGAATAACACAGATACGTTGATTAGCAATGAATTCTGGCACAACCTGGCACAAATTTCCATCTGCTTATCTTCCAGGCTTTTATTGAGCAAAATTTTAGCTGGCTTCAACGCACTGATGCTTTATCAGGATCATTTAAACAAGTGGTCTCGAACTAACGCTCCCAAGTGTGTATATCAGCGAGACTGGCCAATGAGCCACGTTTCGATAAGTGTTTGAAAAAATGTTATCTTTTCCCGTCTCCCCTAACAACCAAGATAGTATTTATAGCCCGACCAATCGTGGTTAGGCTTTCATTTGTTGCGCTCCAATCAATTTGGAGTTTACATGGTAGGCTATTTCTGTAACGTAAATTTTTTTTCAAACACGTTAAAAAAAAATCTTATGAGCAGAAATGATTTTATGCTGTCAGGCACCCCCAATATTTTATTTTGGGTATAATTTATTAATTCCTGGACTATTTGCGTAACGTTTTACATATTATTTGTCAGCAAGCCCTAAGGAACCCAAAAATACTAATTTAAAGGAGCTACGTGGCTGCGTTCAAAATATGCAATTTCTTCTACCTCCTGTTTCGAAGATGTGCTGTCTGGGTACTGTTATGTGTTCAAACGTAAACCCATCTATTGTTATCTTTTCTAATAAGAGTCTGTTATGATTTATAAACCTAACTCTGGGAAAGGGTAGTGTATTTTATCACTGTCCGTCTGAAAAAAAAAATTAGTGCATGTAGACTTACACGCGTGATGGCAGCATTTGCGTATCGCGCGAAGCGTGTTTAGTGTTCGGCTTTCTGCCTCTCCCTTCTCGCTATCCTTTTGTCCATCTGTTCGTTCGTTTTGGTAACGTAATATAATTAATGTTAGGATTAATTTAGGTCATTACGCAGGGCCTCTCAATGCTTTTACAAGAAATACAGCACACGTTTCATTGAAGAAAGCGGGTAATAATACAGTAAGCTTTTATATCAACGTGAAAGCGTTACAATTTGCAGACGAAGCAGAAAACAAGGGGGATTTCGAGTACATTCCTTGTGACAGCACTGTCATTTTACCATTGCTCTTCTCTTTATTAATTTTATTTGTTAGGCTTCATATTTACCTAATAATTTATATATGTGGATTAGAATATTTCATGACACCTCCCCTCTTAAAACAGACATTATATGTCAGTCCTTTATTCTATATACACATAGAGAAATTTATTATTATTTCTGGGGTTTACGGTGATTCTCATCACACGGATGGCGGCTTAAAAAATCCGCTCCCAGATTGGTTTTTCCAGATATATATTCAATGCTAAAATTATATGGAGCCAGAAGCAAAGACCATCGGAGTAACCTAGAGTTCTCATGCTTAGCCTGTGCTAAAAACGATAAAGGTTTGTGGTCAGTTTGCAACTTAAATGCCTTCCCATATAGATAAATATTGAATTTCTTTATTGCCCATATTACTGCAAGACATTCTTTTTCGCTAGTTGAGTAGTTGATTTCAGCTTTATTCAACTTTCTGCTAGCATATGCCACTGGGCTTAATTCCCCATCCAATGCATCTGATTTCTGTAGTAAAGTTGCACCTAACCCAATATTACTTGCATCCGTCCTTACTATGAATTCTTGACTTAAGTCAGGTAATTTCAAAATGGGTTTACTTGTGAGCTTTTCCTTCAATTCTTGGTAAGTCATTTCACATTGTGGAGTCCATGTAATGCGATCTGGATGTCCTTTACGTGTCAATTCAGTTAACGGTGCACATATGGAATTAAAGTTTTTGATATACTTCTGGTAGAAACCACATAATGAGACAAAGGATCTCACGTCCTTCTTGGTTTGTGGTCTCGGGGCTTTCTGTAGTTTCTCTAAGTTCTTTGGGTCAGGGGTCATGTTTCCCTGATAAACTGTGTGTCCCAAAAATTCCAATTCTTTACATCCAACGCAACATTTGGTTGGTCGGGCTGTTAACTTTGCCTCCCTAAGTCGATCAAACAGCATGTTCAGAGAGTCAATGTGTTCCTCAAATGTTTCTGTTGCTATAAGGATATCATCCATAAAATTTGTTATACAGGGATTATTCAGAGGATCCAATAATTTTCTCAGCATTCTAGAGAAGACACTAGGCGCATTCTTCAATCCAAATGGCAATCTATTAAACTCATAGTGTCCTTCTGAGGTACTAAAAGCTAGGTATGGTCTAACCTCAGGCTTTACTGGAATCTGATAGTATCCTTTACTCAGATCCACTTTTGAGAAATATTTAGCTTTATTTAGTCTGGCAAACAGCTGATTTGTATCCGGCAATGGATCCACCTGTCCTTCTGTAATAGCATTCAGTCTCCTGTAATCTATACAGAGTCTATGTTCTCCAGAGGGCTTCCTTAAGAGTACCACCCCGGAACTATACGAAGACTCACTGTGCGAAATAATTCCTTCCTTCAATAGATAGTCTATCTCTTCCTTCAAAGCTTTTTCCTTAGCAAACGGAATCGAATATGGTTTCATACAGACAGGTGTGGAGTCTATGAGTTTCATATCATATTCCAATAGGTTTGTATGCCCTGGTCGGTCTGTTAACACCTCTGCATGATTCTTTAGAACCTGTTGCACTCTCTCTTTCTGAGTTTTCGTTAAATGTGTACTGATTTTCACCTGTGCTGCTGTCTCACAGGGGTGTAATGGATATTCAAATGATGAAAGTGGTTCCTTTTTCATCTCCATGGCGATGGACAAGGTCAACAAGTGTGTCTCTTCCTGATGTTCTCTTTCCAAATATTTCTTCAGGAGATTCACATGATAGATTTTTTTCTTTCCCCTTCTTATCTATCTTATAATTTGTTCTAGACACCTTCTCTAGAACTGTATATGGACCCTGCCATCCAATTTGTAACTTATTCTGACTCTCAGGCAAAAGAAGTAGTACTTTCTCTCCCACAGCCAAATCTCTGTCTTTCGCCTTCCTGTTATAATAGGCAGCATGTTTCTTCCTGGCTTGTTTCAAATTTTCATTGGCAAGTTTCCAGCCAGTTTTCAACCGAGTGGTCAGCTCATTCACATATTGGTATGAAGATGTAATGTTTTCCTCTGCCTTTTCATCAGTCCACGTTCTTAACAAAGCTACATATGGACCTTTAATTGTGTGGACCTATTGTCCATGCACCGGTATGGTCTCTTCCACTTGAAGCTTTATAGTGATGATTTTTCCTCCCAGAATTATCATTCACAAAACGACCGCTACCAATTTTTCTTTTGGGGCTGTCTCCCCTCTTAAAATTCTTGATGAGAGATTTCCTCCCTACATCCTCTTCCTCCAGTTTGTTTAAGTCCGATTGAGGGATTGTCGGCTTATCCTGGGGTAAGACATCCTTTTGCACTCTCCGCATAGTGGCCATTGTAAAACAGTTAAGTGAAGCTTGTCCGTGAAAAGGGGCTTCCCATTCCATTTGGTCCACTTTATCAAATTTATTTTTCCTTTTATTGTCAGGCCTGATTTTGCTCCGGGGCGTGTCCAGGTCCTGATCCATGTTCCCACTTGTGGGTGTTCCCTCATGTGCTATGCTACACCTTTCTACAAAATTTTCAATGTCCCATCTTGCTTTGGGCCAATAATAATTGTGAGCCACCTTTTGAATAATGGTACCTATCTTCTCATGGTCCCCATCTGGTTTCACATGTAGGCTCCTTATTAATTCTGTCCTGTATCTTTTTGGAAGAACCAGCTGTCCGTGACCATGGGATCTAGTTCCGGCCTTCCTATACATCAACTTGTTTTTCATGTAAAAATCTCCCTTGCCTGGAGTTGTATGACAAGTTGACAATTTTCTGAAACAAGGCTTGAGTGTTTTATCCCCAGCCTGTGCCTTCCTCATCTCTTCTGGAGTGGTATCTAACATAATATCCTCCTCCTGTCTTGAGGTCGACCTGACCTGAAGGGTTGCCATATACACAGGTTTCCTTCTGCAACGGTCAGTGTCATGATTGTCCATCTGACAATTCTTACACCACCTTTTTCCTTGGTTGAAAGATTTTCTTTCATTATATTTCCTTTCATCGAATTGTGGGAATTTATTTTTATTGTCATACCGTGGCCTATCAAATTGGTGCTTACCTTTATTTTGATCCTTAGGATCAAATTGATTAAAGTTCTGTGGTGCCCTAAAGTTGTCCACCTGTTTCTTTTTATTACCTGTTACCTCTGCTTGAGCTGCTTGATACCTTTCAGCAACATTTAGCAACTCACCCAGCCTCTCTGCACCTTGTTCCATGAGAAACTTTCTCAGGTCTGGAGCCATGGACTCTCTTAGTTGCTCTATAAGGACCATTTCCTTAAGATCTTGGGTTTTCCCCAGAGAAGTCCATTTCTCCAAGTATGTCTCTATGCGTGCAGAGAACTGGTGATAGGTTTCACCTGACAGTAGTTTAGCATTCCTAAATTTTTTCCTGTAAAACTCTGCATTCTTTTCATACCTTAACAAAAGAGCCTGCTTTAGCATGTCATAATTTTCCTGATCACCTCTGCTCATTTTTGCAAAAACTTCATAAGCTGCCCCACGAAGTCCCTGAGATAACTTTAAGCTCCACCTTTCTCTCTCTAACCCATACGTGGTGGCTAATAGTTCATACCTATTTATATAGCTCTCAATATCATCGTCTTTCTCAACAAAATGATCTAAATGAAAGTTCATAGCTGAGGTTGAGGCTCCTTGAGTAACCGTAGCATCAGAGGCAAAGGGACTACGAAAGTACTGAGATTCTGTCTTTCAAATGGCCCATGTCTTTTTCTCCTTGCATTTTGTTCACTATATTTTTGGGAGGGATTACAGAAAAATCCTTCTCCATGTTTCTTCTCCTTCTATTATTTACGTTTTTTTTTTCAAGATGAGATCACGAGGGGAGTTTGATCTCATCTGCATTATGGTTCTTCTTTATGTGTTTAGAATGGGGGTGTAGGGAATTAGACAGTATTTTTCTAGAAGAAAGATTATAGATGCTAGATCAGGATTGGCACCAGATTGTCTTTTTTTTTAAAGATATTGCGTGGCCATATACGCATTTTTCGGGAGTTAAATTATTTGCGGCCATTTTTGCTTCATTTCCGCAGTATAGGGCTAGGACCAATTCCCGGTTCTTTGTCTAGCAGAAACTGGTTGCATCAGAAAGATCTAAGGTTCTGATTGGCTGAGAGATAACTGCAGTTAAAATGCAGAGCGCCCATTGGCTTTAAGAACCACGCCGCGCATATGACGTCATGAAGTCGGCGCGTGGGGGTCTTGATTATAAAAGGCCTATATTTCATAAGCTTCTTTCTCTTTTAATGAAAATTTGCCAAAGCCGGGTGCCAGAAGCAAATTGTCGATTGCCTTCAGTTGGACATTCGAGATTTGGTAAGCATGAATTTTTGCGTGAGGACTTTATTTAATTTTTCTAGTCCTAGCCGATCATTTAAGTTTCTTTGGGCAGTTTAGTTTAATTTAATTCTTAACTCCAGAGCCATCAATTCGATCTGAGTGATAGACATGAGAAACTAGGTCCATTTAATTCCTTGTTGAAAGAATAGCGGCATGGTTTAAAAGTTGAGATATCACCGCTTTGTATTATTGCAAAGTCGGTCGGGAGAGAAACTCGCATCTGCGAATTTTATTTATTTACAGAATAGTCGGGAGCGCGTAATGTGTATTTTTATTTGTGATTTTAGTGAGAGTATTGATGCTCGCTATTTATATAGTTACGCATATATCTGTGGACGGGAGTGAAAGAGGCATAATTTGGAAGCGCGTGGGCGCGTTGGTTACGGAATTGTTATTGATACGACGTTCAGAGGGACGAGGGGGAGATAAGCACGTGGTTGAACTACTACGGGGTTTTCAATTTGATAATCAGGGGTTATGTATAACTTTTGACGGCATGTAGATGCTAGCGTAAACAGGGTTATAGGTTATTGATTGTGCTTTGTTATTCTGTGTATTCAGAAGATGGAGATGACATTTATTTATGTTAAGGGAATTATTTTGTATTTCATTTTGAATGTGATTACTATTATTGACGGGAATTTTAGGAATTCCTAGAGAAGGCTAGTTTTAGTTGTGTTAAACATTACGGCATTAGTGTCAGCGTAAGAAGTAGGCCACAGTACGTCTGCCCAGACGGGCCATTGAAAATATGGTTGTTGCTCGGAGTTAGTCAGGCAGAACAGGCGATCTGGGTTAGCCAATGTTTACCTTGTGGGCTCAGGTAGAGAAGGGAGCTCAGTGGGGGGAGCGGACTTTGTTTGCATGATTTTGTATGGTGGTGCATAACGGGAGAGAGTAGGGGAGCTGTATTGATTATAGACGGGGGAGACTTAAGTGTTAAAGACTTAAGGGTTTGTCAGGAAGTTAATTGTTATTTGTAATAGAGTATTAACGTTTTGTTTAGCTGTTGTTTTTGCTTTTGTCTAAACAGCAGGTGCCGGCTTTTTTGTGGGAATGAGAGCGGAATTTTGAGACCACAAAATTTCTCCCACGGCAAAGTTGGGGCATTCGCAGAACCGCAAGGGTTTTACGTTAGTTGCCAGTAGTGGACGGAGAGGAAGAAAATACGTTTTCCCAACCAGGGGAAGACATTTTCCAGCGAATAGGATTTTTTGTGGATAAATCCTGAGCTCTGACGCTCGTTACACACGCAGATTTGGCAGGCTGCCAGCGGTGTGATAATTTTGTGTTCGTTTCTTCACGGCCATAATAAAGCCGACAGCCCAGTTATAGGTACTCGGGCAGGTAATTTCCGAGTGGTAGAAGTCCGCTACAGTTCCAGTCCAGAATCCAGTGGGGTTCTGTTAACCCTCAGTCATCAAGTCCAGAGTTAGTGGAGAGAGATAGGGTAAACATTCTCTCTACTGAAGTCAGCACAGATAGGCAGAACTGTTAGTTTTGGTGAATCATAGCAGAGGACAGCTGCTGAAGTTTAGAGGTGCAGTTAGTTGTGTTCAGGAGATTCCAGGATAGGCTGTGTAGAACCGAAGTCTGTGCAGAGATTGTGTAGTCACTTCGCCGTCGTTCCAGCTATCAGTGGACTTAGAGTTAGAGTTAGAATTTAGAACAGCTAGTTTGGAGTGTAGGCGACATCAAGTGCAGTGTAGTTCATTTCAGTTAACCTTACCTTCTTTCTCCATACAGGTTGCAATTGTGGGAGAAGGGTTGGGGTTGATGCATTTTTAACTGTGCTTGCTTTTGTTTCAGGAGTGCATCCTCGCACTTGATGTAAGGGACATGCATATGGTTGTTGTTTATAGGTGTATAATAAACTTGTATAAATTGTAGCTGGCATCAGTCATTTCCTTTAGTACAGTAGCTATATGTTGTCTGTACCTTGGTGTTTGTGAATCTTAATTGAACCTTATCCCCATAGGGTAGTTAGAGGTGGTTCGAGGCCATAGCAATTTAAACGTCCGAAGTGGCGAGGAAAGAATCAACCTCGGTTCTCAACCTCGGAGCCAATGGTCTCAACTTTCACAGTTTGCACTATATTTCTATCTGAATCTATCATTTCAGTCTTTCTTCTTACTATTGTCTTGTCACTATATGTAGACAGTCTCTAGTCCTAAATCCATTTCGTGACAAAGTGGGTGCTATCGTCCGGTGAATCATCTTTGTTACGTTCAATTCTGTGATCTTGACAAAGTGGTGGCGTCGTCCTTGGGATCATCTTTGTTGGGATCAATTCTAGATTCATAGATTGTCTCTGTAGAAAGTTCTGGAAATAGATTTCAAAAAAAAAAATCCCCTAGACTTGAGCTATATTAAGACTGATCCAGCTATAAGTTTTTTTCCACAGGTTCCAGTTAGTATAGAGGATAGTGGTTGTAAGGTTGTTTATGACTTAGAAGTAATTGATGGCTAATGGAATTTTTTTTCTTGACAGGAAAGTAAATTCGGGTTTTGGGTAGCTGGATAACTTGAATTTTTTTCAGGTAGTTATTAGTCAGACTTGGTGCTAGTCTGAGTGCGGGTTTTTGCGACAGCATATTCATAGTAGGTAACAGTAAATTTTTCTTGTTCCTTTTTTGTCATTTCCCCTCGTTGTGAGTACTGCTGATTTGTCAGGTAAGATGGCTGAATTGGTCAAGCTACTTACTGCATGGAAGGACGCAGCTAAAAGCATGGGGATGAATGAGGCCGAGACTAGGGCTTACATTATGAGGGAACAGGACCGGCAGACGGAGAAAGAAGAGAAGACCCGACAGGCAGAAGAGAGAAAAGCAGAGAGGGAAGCCCAGGAGAAGATAGCAGAGAGGGAAGCCCAGGAGAAGATAGCAGAGGGAAGCCCAGGAGAAGATAGCAGAGAGGGAAGCCCAGGAGAAGATAGCACAGAGGGAAGCCCAGGAGAAGATAGCACAGAGGGAAGCCCAGGAGAAGTTAGCACAGAGGGAAGCCCAAGAGAGGGAGAAGGCAGCAGAGAGACAGCATGAACTTGCCCTGCGTTCACTGGAACTGCAGTACCGATCTTCGGAAGGCAGTTCGGCTAACGGAGATTCTCCCGGAGCAGGGGCAACAGACACCTCAGGAAACGGAGGGCCCCGGATGGCAGCCATGAATTTTCCGATGGACTCTTTTCCTAACGGGAATGAGAAAATTGAGGTATTTTTAGAAAAATTTGAACGGATGGCAAAGGCATACGGGCTGGATGATAGTCTTTGGTGTCTCAAATTATCTCAATCTCTAAGAGGACATGCGTATGAGGTCTATAGCAAGATGCTGGTAGATGACCAAGGTAACTTTGAGGCTCTGCGGAACGCCCTGTTACAGCGATTCCAATGGACTCCCCGGAAGTGCCAAACGATGTTTAGGGAAAGTCGACTGGAGAAGGGAGAAAGTTTTCCCCAATTCGCGGAGAGGCTGAGGAATTACCTCACTCGCTGGAGAGAGTTGTCGGGTTTGGCTAAATCGTTTGAAGGACTCGAAGAGCTCATCATGTGCGAACAGATAAAGGCCAACATGTCTCCGGACTTAAGGAAGTACCTGGCGGAGCAGGGCGCACAGCAACTGGACCAGATAATTCTATTTGCAGAAAGGTTCCAGACGGCCCAGGCCGAAGTACTGGGCCAGAAAAGAAAACACCCTGACCTGCCAGCCCCGGACAAAGGAGCATCTTCATCGCATTCGCCTTCCTCTTCAGCTCACCAACCGCAAGGGCCGTCTCGCAAGGAGCCCCCTCCCAGTCATAACATGCGCTCCCAGCCGCCTAACAGAACACAGGGGCCGACTTCTCATGAACCCGTCAGGAACCGGGGAGATAATGAGAGATATTGTAGGTTCTGTCGGACTACTTCTCATTGGACAACACGGTGCCCAAACAAACAACCCGCTCATCAGATGGCTTGTTTAAGGCCTGTGAGGGTGAAACAAGGGAAGAAGTGGAAACCCTTCCAGTCAGAGAAGTTGTTTTTTCCAACAGCGGGCCAGCAGAAGTGAACGGGACTGAGACAACATGCTTATTTGACAGCGGGCTTACATACCCCAGCATAGTCGCCCGACATCTGGTGAAGCCCTGGCAGATGACGAAGGAAAAAGTGAATATTGGTGGAGTTTTAAGGAAAGGGACTTCACAGTGCTTTCCGGTAGCCAATATTGAGGTGAAATGTAGGTTCGTGTCTGGCACCATCAAGGCAGCTGTAACGGCTCAGCCGGCCTACGACTTCATTCTCGGTAACCCATATTTGGTTTTGGGGAACCCGACCACACCGATCCTTGCTGATGCAAGGGGGCCTACTGCAGGCCAGAAACGTGAAAAAGGAGAACCCCTAATTCACGGAGCCCCGAGCGAGCTCAAACATAGCTGTCGTGCCAAGGAGGGGTGCAACGCCTCTGACGACAGTGGTATGTTATTTGCAGAGGCAAATTCGCCCGCCAGCCCTGTTCAGCCAACCGGCCAAACAGTGGTGACGACGCCTCTGATTCCGGAAGTACACTCTTTGTTGTCGGGAATTAGGCCCCCGATGGTATTAGCTCCTTCAAGTGAGGAACATACTGACAAGAGCAGTATTACATATGTCAACGACCAGCGCCATCTTCATAGGGCACAAGATAGCGGTCTGAGCGAGCATATAGTTCCAACCAGCCCTGGAGCCCCATCCGACCAGCACTTTACTCAAACGGAGGAGGACAGTGATCTGAGTATCCGTTTGCCTATAGACGGAGATGGGCCCCACAACTCTCGTATCTCGTTTACAGGAAACGACTCTTGTAACGAGCAGCCTGAAAAATTGGCTATCTTTTCCAATTCGTTTCACGGAACATTGGAACCAGTTACTGAGAGCTTTAACTCAGATTCTCCGCGATCTAACGGGATCTTAAACCGTCAAGTGTCACTGCAGGACACATTCCAACTGACGCCAGTAACTCTCACAGGGGAGGGCAAGGTTGAAGGTAGAACCAGGGTGTAGACGGAGAGCTCCCGTGGTCTACATTTTCAGCTCACCCACTTGTCAAGCCAGAAAAGAGTGAGAAAAGCGACCTTACGCATTTGCAAGGAGCTATTTTGGAGAGCTCTGTCCCGCTTCAGATTGGTAGGGGAAGAGCGAGTCCAGAACCGCTGCCAGGGGCAGATCTTACCTACCTTTCTTCACAGGTAGAAGCTATTGAGGTCGATCGTGATCCAATAGACACCCAGCAAGAAATCGGAGGCTCTACACCAGAGGAACCCGAGACGTTGCATCAGTTTCGCACGGTACCAGCAGTCACAACTCTGCTGACGCGCAGCGAGGAAGTCGCCATTGCCAGGTCGCCACAGCGCCCGTCGGTCACATCAGCTGACCAGGACAGCCTTTTGACGGTCATAGCAAGGGAAAGTTCAGACCCGCCATTAGACGGCACAGGTCTGAAGAGAGATCAACTCTCCCAACGGAGCATAGGAGCTCATTCTAGGAGAGGAGGAAGGAGGAAACGCAAAAGAGGAAGGTCGAAGAACACTGAATAGGAGGGGTAAGGACAGACAGCCTTGTAGACAGAGTTAAGGGCCAGTGTGAAACACAGAGATTTCAGTAATGAGATCGATGCTCAATCTTCGAAGGTGGGAGTGATGTGACGAAAGTACTGAGATTCTGTCTTTCAAATGGCCCATGTCTTTTTCTCCTTGCATTTTGTTCACTATATTTTTGGAGGGATTACAGAAAAATCCTTCTCCATGTTTCTTCTCCTTCTATTATTTACGTTTTTTTCAAGATGAGATCACGAGGGAGTTTGATCTCATCTGCTTTATGGTTCTTCTTTATGTGTTTAGAATGGGGGTGTAGGGAATTAGACAGTATTTTTCTAGAAGAAAGATTATAGATGCTAGATCAGGATTGGCACCAGATTGTCTTTTTTTTTAAAGATATTGCGTGGCCATATACGCATTTTTCGGGAGTTAAATTATTTGCGGCCATTTTTGCTTCATTTCCGCAGTATAGGGCTAGGACCAATTCCGGTTCTTTGTCTAGCAGAAACTGGTTGCATCAGAAAGATCTAAGGTTCTGATTGGCTGAGAGATAACTGCAGTTGAAATGCAGAGCGCCCATTGGCTTTAAGAACCACGCCGCGCATATGACGTCATGAAGTCGGCGCGTGGGGGTCTTGATTATAAAAGGCCTATATTTCATAAGCTTCTTTCTCTTTTAATGAAAAAAATTTGCCAAAGCCGGGTGCCAGAAGCAAATTGTCGATTGCCTTCAGTTGGACATTCGAGATTTGGTAAGCATGAATTTTTGCGTGAGGACTTTATTTAATTTTTCTAGTCCTAGCCGATCATTTAAGTTTCTTTGGGCAGTTTAGTTTAATTTAATTCTTAACTCCAGAGCCATCAATTCGATCTGAGTGATAGACATGAGAAACTAGGTCCATTTAATTCCTTGTTGAAAGAATAGCGGCATGGTTTAAAAGTTGAGATATCACCGCTTTGTATTATTGCAAAGTCGGTCGGGAGAGAAACTCGCATCTGCGAATTTTATTTATTTACAGAATAGTCGGGAGCGCGTAATGTGTATTTTTATTTGTGATTTTAGTGAGAGTATTGATGCTCGCTATTTATATAGTTACGCATATATCTGTGGACGGGAGTGAAAGAGGCATAATTTGGAAGCGCGTGGGCGCGTTGGTTACGGAATTGTTATTGATACGACGTTCAGAGGGACGAGGGGGAGATAAGCACGTGGTTGAACTACGGGGTTTTCAATTTGATAATCAGGGGTTATGTATAACTTTTGACGGCATGTAGATGCTAGCGTAAACAGGGTTATAGGTTATTGATTGTGCTTTGTTATTCTGTGTATTCAGAAGATGGAGATGACATTTATTTATGTTAAGGGAATTATTTTGTATTTCATTTTGAATGTGATTACTATTATTGACGGGAATTTTAGGAATTCCTAGAGAAGGCTAGTTTTAGTTGTGTTAAACATTACGGCATTAGTGTCAGCGTAAGAAGTAGGCCACAGTACGTCTGCCCAGACGGGCCATTGAAAATATGGTTGTTGCTCGGAGTTAGTCAGGCAGAACAGGCGATCTGGGTTAGCCAATGTTTACCTTGTGGGCTCAGGTAGAGAAGGGAGCTCAGTGGGGGGAGCGGACTTTGTTTGCATGATTTTGTATGGTGGTGCATAACGGGAGAGAGTAGGGGAGCTGTATTGATTATAGACGGGGGAGACTTAAGTGTTAAAGACTTAAGGGTTTGTCAGGAAGTTAATTGTTATTTGTAATAGAGTATTAACGTTTTGTTTAGCTGTTGTTTTTGCTTTTGTCTAAACAGCAGGTGCCGGCTTTTTTGTGGGAATGAGAGCGGAATTTTGAGACCACAAAATTTCTCCCACGGCAAAGTTGGGGCATTCGCAGAACCGCAAGGGTTTTACGTTAGTTGCCAGTAGTGGACGGAGAGGAAGAAAATACGTTTTCCCAACCAGGGGAAGACATTTTCCAGCGAATAGGATTTTTTTGTGGATAAATCCTGAGCTCTGACGCTCGTTACACACGCAGATTTGGCAGGCTGCCAGCGGTGTGATAAGTTTGTGTTCGTTTCTTCACGGCCATAATAAAGCCGACAGCCCAGTTATAGGTACTCGGGCAGGTAATTTCCGAGTGGTAGAAGTCCGCTACAGTTCCAGTCCAGAATCCAGTGGGGTTCTGTTAACCCTCAGTCATCAAGTCCAGAGTTAGTGGAGAGAGATAGGGTAAACATTCTCTCTACTGAAGTCAGCACAGATAGGCAGAACTGTTAGTTTTGGTGAATCATAGCAGAGGACAGCTGCTGAAGTTTAGAGGTGCAGTTAGTTGTGTTCAGGAGATTCCAGGATAGGCTGTGTAGAACCGAAGTCTGTGCAGAGATTGTGTAGTCACTTCGCCGTCGTTCCAGCTATCAGTGGACTTAGAGTTAGAGTTAGAATTTAGAACAGCTAGTTTGGAGTGTAGGCGACATCAAGTGCAGTGTAGTTCATTTCAGTTAACCTTACCTTCTTTCTCCATACAGGTTGCAATTGTGGGAGAAGGGTTGGGGTTGATGCATTTTTAACTGTGCTTGCTTTTGTTTCAGGAGTGCATCCTCGCACTTGATGTAAGGGACATGCATATGTTTGTTGTTTATAGGTGTATAATAAACTTGTATAAATTGTAGCTGGCATCAGTCATTTCCTTTAGTACAGTAGCTATATGTTGTCTGTACCTTGGTGTTTGTGAATCTTAATTGAACCTTATCCCCATAGGGTAGTTAGAGGTGGTTCGAGGCCATAGCAATTTAAACGTCCGAAGTGGCGAGGAAAGAATCAACCTCGGTTCTCAACCTCGGAGCCAATGGTCTCAACTTTCACAGTTTGCACTATATTTCTATCTGAATCTATCATTTCAGTCTTTCTTCTTACTATTGTCTTGTCACTATATGTAGACAGTCTCTAGTCCTAAATCCATTTCGTGACATTCGCGTTCAATAAATTTGTCACATTCCGTAGTAACATAGGCAACCATAACTTGCCCATCTAATCCTAACTCTTTTGCAGTCTGAACCGCAGCAGATCGAAATTTGGCCAGGTCCGCCATTGTCTATCAGGTAACTTTATATAATGTCTAACCAACAATTCAATTTCTAACTATATATCTAATGGACAACACAGGCACCGTGAGCTCAACCTTATTTAATTCCACCCAAGGATACCTTTTAATTCTTATATTCCCTGAAGTGAATTACCCCCAATATTTTTAATAGTTAAAGATTCAAAATCCCAAGAGCGAGACCCCAATATATGTGGTGAAGTGGGATGTTATAAATATTTATAGGGGACTTAGTGTACTGACTGAGATCAGCTGTGAAGGTATCTATATCTATTAAGAGTAGTGTATTATAGATAACCTTACTTGCTACCACATATCTCGTTATCTCAGTCAGAATTATTCTGGAATAGTGTGATGCTACGTTATGTGTCTAGGGTATGTGTATGAAGAAGTGTAAGTCACAACAACAGACAGATAAACAATTTAATGTAATCCACTACTCTTGACAACACTGTGACACTCACATACATATAACACTCTATGAGAATATCTTAAAGGAGGCACTGATAACTTTCAAATAACAATATGTATTCATTACTGGCATGAATGAATATGTGTCCTGATTCAACTACAAGGGAATCAGGAAGCACAATCAATTTAAATTACAAGTTATGTACAGAATGTATTTAATATGAATATTGTAGTGACATATATTATTACAAATGTTCTATGTGTGTCAGTTGTGTAGTAGTAAAATGAGGTAATACTGGTTTTATTTTGTTCAAGCTCTGTTGGTATTTGTCATCATGACTTCAATAGTTTGTCTTTAGGGACCAGTATTGGAGATGTTCACAGTTCCTGATTTTAAGACAAGTAAATTCCCCTCTTAATGTTAATTTTAAAAAGTCAGTTCAAGATGAGGGGACATAATGTTGAGCTCAGCTGGCCAATTCGCTTATCTGGCGTGATGGCGGCAGGAAAGGACTCCTCTGCTCGAATTCTCCTCTGGGCTCTGGAGACACCTCACTGATAGCTAAAAAGACCAAGGAGTATGCTGTCCGACTCTGGATTCAGCAAAGCTCTGACCAGGTGCTGCTCAGTACCATCAAGACCACTGTCCCTGAAATCAAGAAGGATGTACCTTCTACTTCATAACTAATTTATATTTTCTTTTTACACTGATCACAATACATCACAAACATTGCGTTCAGAGCGTTAGGCCAACAGTCAGCTTCATCTGAAATACTTTATTCCAGTATTACCCTTCCTAATGGTTACTACGCCTCTGCACTTCCAGCATTATTTCTTTCTAGTCAATCATCCAGGTGTCAGTGTACTGTTTGGCCATTCCATGCCGTTTTACTTCTCTCCGACACCCTCTGTTCAGGCTGGAGCATTTTAGGCTTTACCTCACGTTTGCCACTGAACTACACATATATATACAGGCATAAATCAACAATTCACATTCAATTTTCATTAAAAGATATTAAATGGTTCAAGCTTACCACAATTCATACGAATAACACAGATACGTTGATTAGCAATGAATTCTGGCACAACCTGGCACAAATTTCCATCTGCTTATCTTCCAGGCTTTTATTGAGCAAAATTTTAGCTGGCTTCAACGCACTGATGCTTTATCAGGATCATTTAAACAAGTGGTCTCGAACTAACGCTCCCAAGTGTGTATATCAGCGAGACTGGCCAATGAGCCACGTTTCGATAAGTGTTTGAAAAAATGTTATCTTTTCCCGTCTCCCCTAACAACCAAGATAGTATTTATAGCCCGACCAATCGTGGTTAGGCTTTCATTTGTTGCGCTCCAATCAATTTGGAGTTTACATGGTAGGCTATTTCTGTAACGTAAATTTTTTTCAAACACGTTAAAAAAAAATCTTATGAGCAGAAATGATTTTATGCTGTCAGGCACCCCCAATATTTTATTTTGGGTATAATTTATTAATTCCTGGACTATTTGCGTAACGTTTTACATATTATTTGTCAGCAAGCCCTAAGGAACCCAAAAATACTAATTTAAAGGAGCTACGTGGCTGCGTTCAAAATATGCAATTTCTTCTACCTCCTGTTTCGAAGATGTGCTGTCTGGGTACTGTTATGTGTTCAAACGTAAACCCATCTATTGTTATCTTTTCTAATAAGAGTCTGTTATGATTTATAAACCTAACTCTGGGAAAGGGTAGTGTATTTTATCACTGTCCGTCTGAAAAAAAAATTAGTGCATGTAGACTTACACGCGTGATGGCAGCATTTGCGTATCGCGCGAAGCGTGTTTAGTGTTCGGCTTTCTGCCTCTCCCTTCTCGCTATCCTTTTGTCCATCTGTTCGTTCGTTTTGGTAACGTAATATAATTAATGTTAGGATTAATTTAGGTCATTACGCAGGGCCTCTCAATGCTTTTACAAGAAATACAGCACACGTTTCATTGAAGAAAGCGGGTAATAATACAGTAAGCTTTTATATCAACGTGAAAGCGTTACAATTTGCAGACGACGCAGAAAACAAGGGGGATTTCGAGTACATTCCTTGTGACAGCACTGTCATTTTACCATTGCTCTTCTCTTTATTAATTTTATTTGTTAGGCTTCATATTTACCTAATAATTTATATATGTGGATTAGAATATTTCATGACAGCCATAAGGTCACTCTACAACGTCATTGCTCTTTGGCAACTCTCACACCCGCGCACCGCGTTGCGCCTTTTTCCCACTAATGTGTTTGACCGTGCGTAAATAATGAATTATATATATATTTACTCAAATGTGCCCCCACATTTAAATTACACGGGCAAAAAGGACGTAACAACTACCATTGGCAGCTAAGTGCAAATATCCGCTGCCAAAAGTGACTTCCTTTATTCAATTAAATCCCAATCAAGTGATGAAATTTTTCCATAACTATTCAATTTATTTTCCCATTGTTAAAACTTAAAGTGATTATTAAATTTTGTTATTTGTAATGTTAGAAATTTAACTTCGATTTAATTCTTTTAAATGTACTACATGTTTGCCTCAGTCAAAGTTACTAAACACACTCTAACCAGAGCTATATATATATATATATATATATATATATATATATATAGATATATATATATATATATATATATATATATATATATATATATATATATATATATATATAATTATAATAATTCCACTGATTAATTCAGCGGTGGGGGCTTAACGAGCTAGAATAAACCACTGCAAAATTCTTCATAAAAGTGTCGGCAGATTATAGAATTAACGTGCTCAGCGACAGCCAGCATTGTTTTCGGTTTTCTGAATATCTTATGAAGACTCCCATGTGAAGGAAGCTTTACAACTCTTCTATCGACATTTCTGCCAAGAGTAATCTTGTGTAAAGATAGACTCCATTGAAGCCTATACTAGATACTCTTGAGTTTTGGCCACTTTTGGACCACTACTGCAACGCAGGGGAGGCAATACCGTCACAATGGTACTTGCGTAGCCAGGTATTGACTTTGTCGTGATATAGTTATGTCGTGTAGACAAGTGTAGACTTTGTCATAATGATGTAGTTATGTTCCTCGTGTAAAAAAGTGTAGACTTTGTTGTGATGTAGTCATATCACTTGTGTAGACAAGTGTAGACTTTGTCGTGATGTAGTTATGTCACTTTTGTAAACAAGTGTAGAATTTGTCGTGATGTAGTAAGGTCACTTGTGTAGACAAGTGTAGACTTTGTCGTGATGTAGTTATGTCACTTTTGTAAACAAGTGTAGAATTTGTCGTGATGTAGTAAGGTCACTTGTGTAGACAAGTGTAGACTTTGTCGTGATGTAGTTATGTCACTTTTGTAAACAAGTATAGAATTTGTCGTGATGTAGTAAGGTCACTTGTGTAGACAAGTGTAGTCTTTGTCGTGATGTAGTTATTTCACTTGTGTAGACATGTGTAGACTTTGTCATAATGACGTAGTTATGTAAGCTGACCAATTTAGCCAAGTGTAGACTTTGTCGTAATGAATTAATGATGTCACTTGTTTTGACAAGTGTAAACTTTGTTGTCACTGTCTAGACTAGAGTAGGCTTTGTGGACTCGCTAGTTGTGTATTTTAACTTTATGATATTATTGTTATGAAGTGTGGGTCCGAGTTATCAATTCATGAACACTTACGTACACTTAAGCTAAGGTGACTACGTAGAGGCACATACTCTCGTGAACCATTGCTATTCCACAGCTCGTTTAAGGTATCATAAGAGTGTAAGTGGTAACAGGAAAATTTGACTTTCAAAGTAGACTTTTTTTTTTTTTGAAAGCAGGAAGAGAGAATATGTTACAGTGTAAGTCTATGCATAACAGTAAATTTAGACAATGGAGATAATGATGACATTAGTATTTGAAAGAATGTACGCATACGATTGTTATGGTTTTAGAAGTAACTGCATAAAAATTGATGAGTCAGTGTCAGAATATGTTATATGTATCTAATGGTACACAGCAGACACACAGAGCACACCGGGCTACTTGTGCTGTGTGAACAAACTCCTCTACTGGTACTATGGATTTAAGGCATACTCACACTATACACTTCGCTCGCTGTTTCAAAGGAATGACCACAGTACACAGTAGCTGACATGAATAATCCAATAACACCTAAATCAGGCAATAACCCTTTAATAAGTACGGTGCACACATATGAGCCCCACACGGCTAGCAATACACATGAAGCAATACACAATGTAATGAAAATGCCAAACTACTTGCCAAAATCACCAGCTCAACATAATAGCAAAACAGTCACCGACATAATCTAATTAGCGACTACAGAATGACTATCGCTCACAGGCGACGTCCAATACTGAAACAAGGCAATGCATAATTGCAAGATTCTACCGTAAATAATATCCAGGAAAGAACCACCAGAAATCACATCACCCTTCTAGTAATCTAACAATGATCTTGAACACCCGAAACAATCGGCAAGCAATGAACAAGAATGGTATTCATGTAATCCCAGCAAAACCGCTGACAAAGGGAACAAGCGTCCTTACAGGACCGCTGACATCTCCTAGACTGAATCGAGTCAAAAATCTACATCCTCTTTCGTTCTGGCCCGACTCGCCAAACGGGTTTTCTATTCTACGCTGTTGCCACTCTACAGCGTAACCAACTAAATATATTTCGGCGAATATCTCTACTGTGACAGTCAGTGAGATTGAGAAAGTGGGGTTCATTAAGAGACAGGTATCTCACGGGAGTAAAGAGAAAAACGTTTTTTTGTGTGTGAAAAGAAGGAATCAAGAAGAAGGTGTTCATCTTACCGTTTACTATACTCTTACTTCAACTCTCCTCATTTTCTAATTACCCATCCCAGTTTTTTAAATGTACCGTCTCTTTTTTTTTTTTTTTTTGTTCTTATAGTTCTCACTCTCTTTTTTCTACTTTTTAAAATACGTTTTTCCCTGGTGAAGATCTTGTGGTTGTAACGTAGATCGTTTGTCCCTGGTGAAGATCTTGTGGTTGTAACGTAGGTCGTTTTTCGCTGTATCCTATAAAACTCACCCTCTTGCCCTTCATCTTTCCTCTTATCATTGTCTTGCAGCAGTCCTTCTAATTTCTTATGGAACATTATGGAATGTTCTTAAGTACTGAAGCCTCGATTTGAGTACTTTTCCCGCACACTTTGAGGACTGTATTAACAATTTTATGTTCTAAATATAAGTCGAGAGATTAACAGCGTTGTTGATGTATCGATTAAATAAGTGTGAGATGAAAATAATGCAGGCTTTTAGTACCCGCATGTCATGTTGCGTGGTTACAACTTATATGTCATTTCTTGTTACACGCCGTTTGAGAATTTCCAATTATCGTCAACAGCCCGTCTCGGTTTTTTTTTAGAAGGATAACTCTCTCTCTCTCTCTCTCTCTCTCTCTCTCTCTCTCTCTCTCTCTCTCTGCTATAAAAGCTCTTCTGCTTTCAAATAATATTGTCAAGCCAATGTTGTTTGCCTCAAAAGTTCAGTACAGTAGAACTCCATTTATCCCAACCCCAATTATCCGAACATCCAATTATCCGAACACTTTTTCCAGAAAAAAAAAAAAAAAATCAGATGCCACAGTCACGTTAGACTAAAATTCTGAATCTTTTGATGCGGCAAACTTCAAATGTGTGCGAACAATTTGTAGAGAATGGGATGGTTAATGGTCGGTCGCTTACGTACAGGAAGTCAGTTAGATCATAAAGTCAGTTAATATCTGGTTTACCAATCCAGTGTACGTTTGCGTTCTAGGTAGAACACTGGCTAAACAGACAGTTCAACTTAAAATAATTGTGTCTGCTACTACAGCAGAATAATTTTGGTGTACAAGTATTTCTATGTGCGATATGGCATCTTCCAGTAGGCCTAAAGCATATAAAAGGAACCGCAATGTTTTGTCAATTGAAACGAAAACAGAAATTATCAAGAGACTAGGACAAGGTGAAACTGTGTCTTCACTTGCGAGGATTTTCAATGTTGGGAAAGCTACCGTCTCTGACATCAAAAGTAACAAGGATAAAATTATGAGTTTTGCATCGAAATTTGATAGTGAAAATGGGTCGAAGAAACGTAAAACCATGAGAAATGCGAAAGATGTGAAATTGGAAGAGGCTTTGTATATATGGTTTGTGCAAAGAAGAAGCAAAGGGGAACCTATCTCTGGTTCTCTGTTGTATGAAAAGGCACTTCAGTTCAACAATCAACTTGACGGTCCTCCTGACTTTAAGGCTAGCCAGGGATGGTTAAGAAACTTTAAATCTCGTCATGGCATACGAGAATTGGAGATTCAAGGGGAATCTTTATCTAGCGATGAAACTGCCGCTAAAAATTTTAAAGAAACATTCTTGGCTTTTTTTGGAAGAAGAAGATTATTCACTCGATGATGTGTATAATGCCGATGAGACTGGCTTATACTGGAAATCATTGCCTCAAAAATCACTTGCATCTCAGCGCGAAGCAGCTGCCCCTGGGTTTAAAAAGTGCAAAGAGAGAGTAACAATTTTGGTAGCCGCGAATGCCAGTGGAAGTCATCGTTTACCGGTGCTAATGATCGGCAAAGCCAAAAAACCACGTTGTTTAAAGAATGTGACGTGTCTCCCATTGTGTTACAAAGCACAGAAGAGTGCTTGGATGAATAGTGAAATATTTCTTGATTGGTATACAAATCAGTTCATCCCAAATGTGAAGAGGTTGAGAGAACAGGAAAAGAAAACTGGAAAAGTAATTCTTCTACTGGACAATGCACCATCTCATCCAGAGACGGATACATTGAATGCAGTTGATGCAAATTTTAAAGTAATTTTTCTGCCTCCCAATGTAACAGCACTGATTCAACCAATGGATCAGGGTGTTATAGCAAAGCTTAAAAAGATGTACAAGAAGGAAGTCCTGCGTCGTTTTATTGTTGGCTGAAGATGAAGAAAGTGTGGTGGCGTTTTCCAAAAAGCTTAATCTCAAAGACTGCTGCTATATGTTAGCTGATGCTTGGACCACCCTGTCACAAGATAATCTCAACAAGGCTTGGAGTAGATTGCTTGGGAAAAAAGGAGGAAATGAAACTACTGCAGTGGACACAAATGATGATTGTATAAATGAAGTTGTGGAACTGTTTCAAGCAATGCCCGGATTTTCGGACTGTGACAAAGATGATGCACACATGTGGCTAGAAGATGATAATGATTCTGGTTTTCAGTTTTTTGAATGACGAAGAAATTTTGTCTTTTGTGCAAGAAGAAAACCAAATACATGTAGTGACCGATGATGAAGACTCCTCAGAAGTACATGATGTACTTGTAGATTATGAAGAAAAACCAAAACGTCGACCAAGTCCTGAAGAGGCCTTCATAGCACTAGATACAGCGATGGCTTGGTACGAGCAAGAAGATGATAGCTGTCCTACACAGCTTCTGCTGTTGAAGAGAATGCGGGACTTAGCAGCCAAAAGGAGACTATCTAGTTTGGTGCAAAAGAGGATTCCTCATTATTTTAAATAGTGGGCTACATCTGTGCAAGTACATATATACGTAAGTTGCGCCTGGTTTTGAATCGTTTGTAATGTTATTTTGAAAACATTTCTCTTTCTTAACAAAAATAATTAATACAAGTAGTACATGCACTGCAGTGTAATAAAAGATTTTGGTGATACAGTGATCTAATACAGTGTGGGTATTATTATTACAGTACAAGTAAATATGTTTTATAGTGTATTTTCCTTGTGATGGTTAATTATTTTTAGAAATATGTGTACATGTACTCGATACATTATGTAATCCAATTATCCGAACATTTGATTATCCGAACGATGCTCGGTCCCATGGGGTTCGGATAAATGGAGTTCTACTGTATTGCCATTTACCTGAGCGGCTGACACGGAACATAGTACGACCAACTATTTTAACGACACTACGCTTTCTCAGAGACTACAGCAGTGACAACAGTGCACCGACAACAGTGCACCGACAACAAAGGTTGAGCCTTAGCAGGGGTGTACTTAAAGTATCTGGCACCTGCAGTCAATCCTATATTTGACACCCCTCACCTCCTATATGGAAACACACTTGAAAATTTATATACTGTTCAAAAAAAGAAACGCAACATTATTGCAGTGGTAATGGACACCAAATTTCAAACTTGTACCAACATTTTTTTTAACGGAATTAATGTTTCAATCTTGGCATGTAGAAACTTTCAAACTTTAACAATGAAATGATGTTCATTAAATTTGGTTTGGACTTTTATTCTTTGCGACTGAGGCCTCCATTTCAGTAAGGTGTATGGCCTCTTCTGGCCTCTATCAGAGAACGACACCTCTTTGACATGGATCCGATTAGCCGTTGGATCTGTGGTTGTGGGATGGCTGTCCACTCTTCCCGCAGTGCAAGAGACAACTGTCGGAGATTGGCTGGAGCCACGTCTCGCTGGCGGAGTCGTCTGTCAAGTTCATCCCATAAGTGTTCTATGGGGTTCATGTCTGATGACATGGCTGACCACGGAATGGTCTGGACGTTGTTGTCAGCAAGGAACTGGGTGGTGAGTTGTGCCACATGAGGTCGAACGTTATCCTGCTGAAAAATCGACCCTCCTGCAGCCAGAAGTGGAAGGACGAAGAATTTCAGCGACGTATCGTTGGGCATTCAGGCGTCCTTCAATTTGCACCAGGTCACTTCTTCCCATGAAGTTGATCGCCCCCCACATCAGTACACCTCCACCATCATGTGGAGGAGCCTCATCAACGCTGTTCTGGGCGTAGCGCTCATGGACTCTACGGTAAACTCTTCTCCGTCTATGGTGTCGCTGGAGCACAAAAAATGATTCATCACTAAACCAAACCCGTCTCCAGTCATTCCCAACGGTCCATTGACGATGCTGGTTCGCCCACTGCAGTCTGTTCTGG
>JAMPIV010005667.1:222500-280000 GCA_024509875.1 Oreohelix idahoensis
TATGAATGTCTGTGAATTCTTGTTGTCCTGGAGGTGTCACGCCAAAACATTAGGACTGGCTTAACATGCGAAATAAAAACACTTGTTTTTCTGCAAGACCAGTCTCGACGTTCTATTTTCGTCGCTTACAAATTAAATTATTGTAAACAGAATAAATAAATATTTTATCTCGTACTTGACACCTTTACACTCTAGAGGGTTTCTGAATGTTTAAGAGATGAGAAGAAGATGTTGGCGATAGACATCACTATTTAGGGCAAGATTTCTTAACCTTTTTTGTGCCATTGAACCCTTTGATTGTCCGATGTAGGTTATGGAACCCTTCTATGATAAATATGTACGTAAAAGAATAATCAAAAATAGTAAATTTTAGGTTATGCACTCGGACCCTTAGATCCATTCACGGACCCTAAGGGGACCATGCACCACAGGTTAAGGAACCCTGGTGTAGGGAGCATTTCTCCTCGCGTATGTTACACTCATTGGTCCGCGAATTATCATCTTTTGGTTTTGGAGCCCAATGGCGGCATCTGGCAATATCCCTGTGGTCTGTATATAGTATTTATGTCAGTTGAACGCATCGGTGTGTCGGGCGTTAATAATGGTTTCTCAATGTGTTTGTGCTCCTCTTCTGCTGCATAGTGAACTTATTCAGACGATGGACCAGGAATCGGTGGTAGTTACTCATGCTTTCGGATCTCCCCTAATGCAAAATTTCTCCTGCTTAAAGTCTCAGTGGATAGGACACATTTTGGTGAGACCTGTTGATAACATCACAAGGCAGTCCTTATTCTGGAATCCCTAAGGTCAGAGAAAAAGAGATAGGCGGAAAAACACACGGAGAAGAGTCGTGGTGAAATACATTAAACGGATGAGGTAGACATGAAAAGACTTTGAGCTGATGTCACGTGACAGGAAGACTTGGCATAAGTTTGTTGAAGGTCTATGTTCCTTTGGGAGCTGATGTCACGTGACAGGAAGACTTGGCATAAGTTTGTTGAAGGTCTATGTTCCTTTGGGAGCTGAAAAGCAATGATGGAGGGTTTCTGAACTACATTTAGGTGAGACATGTTGAGCATAATCAGAGAAGGTCCGTAAAATACTAGATTACTTCTAGTAACATGAGCGAAATCAAAAGAGCTGAATTACTACGAAGTCCCTTGTCAGCTCTAGCGTCTTGTCGTGTTAATGGGGAGTCACAACTTTGCACCCCAAGTTTAATGCAGCATTATAAGGGTTATATGGTTCAGGGGTCGGCAGAGGGTGATTGCGTCCTATCGGTAAACCACAGGTGATGATTTGATACATCTTTAGGTGATGGAGGAATAAAACAGAAACAGTTTTTTTAGCTTAGGAAATTTCTAATTAGCCTTCTCCCACCGGCATTTCGTCTTCGTTGGTCCTTGACCGCTGACTGACAAAGCAATCAGTGCCATTTTGCTCTGTCGTCAGCCATTCTTCGTGAGATGCCCCGGCTCTGGTTAATGCTCTGCATCTTTGCCTTCACAGTTCTCCGCCAGATAGCGTTTGGCCGGCCTCGCTTTCGCTTTCCTTCTGGAGTCCATAGTGTCAGTTTTGGTGATTGTTTCGGGGTCTCTTGTGAGGATGTGGCCAACCCAATACAAGCGTCTACCCGCTTTGATGGTGCACATGTCTTCTTTGTAGCTCCGAGTTTTACATTTTTGCTTGGTGATTGTAGCGAAAGGTTTTCCTAATATGATAATAGTGGTATAGCAGAATGTCGCATGAAAATATAATTAATAGTAGGTAAAGCTTGACAGCTGTATAGGCGTGATGGACAATAGTGCACACGGACGTGTGATAGTGGTGCGCAAGAGAGATAGGCAGAAGGCACAGGCTGAGTCAGTGAGTTCTTCATTAAGAAAACCACACACACAGCTCTTCTTGTTTTCTCTGGCGACAATATTACTCTTTTGCACACACTGTGTCACTCACAAATAGTAGGGTAAAGAAGTAAAGTTAGATTGAGGATTTGGTAGTCTGAACTGAACGAACAATCCTATCGAGGTTAACTCAATTTTATTCAATTTAGAAATGTAAATAAATCAATAAGGATTTTTACAGCAAATAATAATAAAGATTATCACGAGAAAACAAACTCACAACAATTTTGATGATTTTAAAGAAGAAAAAAATTATTACACCAATAGTGAAAACAAGGATTATGAATGAATTGTGTTAGTAAAGTTCCCGGCAGGCCTGATAAGCTTTTGCTGGAAAATATGTGAAATACTGTTTGTGTGTAAATGAATGTTTGTTCTTTTGTTCCTTTGGTGTGAATGTTGGAAACAACTTATATCCTGGGGGTCTCTTGGAAAAATATATCGTAATCCAATGCTTGAAATTAACTTCACTGGTCGAATAAGGTATCCACAAAGGGGCACAGAATCTGAACACGATTTTATAAATCCAAGATTGGGGTAACGAATTCACTGTTCGAATAAGGTATCCACAAAGGGCACAGAATCTGAACACGATTTTTATAAATCCAAGAAAGGTGTAACGTATCCACAGTTGATGCGATATCCACAGATAACGAATTTGCTTCCAAAGGTGGGATGGAGAGTTAAAATGGGTGGAGTATGGTAGGGTGATGGTTGTTAAGGGTAATATCTGGTGTTGAGAATCGTTGCAATAATTGCAGTAATTGAAGTGATTGAAATGATTGAAATAATTGAAATAATTGAAGGGAATTATTGTGACTGGTGGACGAGGACTATATGGCCACTGGCCAAAGGTAACCTCTTTTCAGCAATACGAGACAAGACTTTGCACTGCATAAATCCGCTCCGGAATTTATAGATAGTCTGTAAGTTAAACTAGAGGGCACTTGGTTTGTTTAACTCAAGTCTCCCTATGCACAGTTTTACTTTACAAGACTAAAAAAATGCGACTATCTCTTCCCGTATTCTTATCACCAAGTGAAGTCTAAAAACTAGTTTCTTAAAGAAAGAATTATTTTCGATTTACCCGCTACATTTTTTAAAGTTCCCACGATAGCCCAAAAGTATCGCCGCAAATTAGTTTACATATTGAATGTCACTTGTACGTGCGGTGGTTCCGAGCTCAAAGTATTAACAATGAGGAAGAAGACAGGCCATAAATTTCTAGACAGCCGAGTCTGGAAATTCCTAACGAACGTGAACGGGTTGACCGAAGCTTCACCAGGGTTAAGGTGGGGAAAAGGCAAGTGCGTGAGAAACATGTTTTTTCGGAAACTTAGGATAGACAGAAAATAAAGCAATATACAGGATGGACAGAAAATTTCAAATAGGCAAATTATCTTCACTCTGCGACACAGAAGTAGAATCTCTCTCCAGAAAGTATGAATTTCCAGTGCCTGAGAAGTACACTGGTATCACAAGTGAATACTCTGAGCTGGACAATAGATTTAGGCTTCAGAAGTATAAGTTGCTACTTTCGCTATAGTAACCCTATGTGATAATATAATTAAATTTGAAAAGGTAACTCAAAATTTAACAGTTAAAAATTTAACAAGGCAAATGAGTACAATTTCATAATTTATTATGTACATCTATATATCCTTGTAATGAAAAATGGGTGTTGGAAGATGGTAAAATGTATGATTATTTACAGTTACAAATCAAAATAAACAAGCGAAAAAGTCTTGGATTTATCTTCCACTGAAATTACAACAAAAGGATTGTCACATTATCTCTTGCCATCTAGTTGTCATCATTAGACAGTCGTTTTTAGAAACTGCTCACAGTGTTTGTTGGATGGATACACATAAAACTCATCTTATGTTAGCCACGTATGCTCGAGGTTCCTGAGACACACTTGAATACACAGACTGTCCTTCAGCCCGCCCTATAACTACGGGGGACTAAGGTGTTGAAGATTGGTTGACCTCTAGGCTTCAGTTAGCAGGATCAACGGTCTTCTAGTCTTTAGTTTCTCGATCAGGAATGATCATAAACATTAATCATAAAACCTGGAACAAAAGGTAATAGGTGGCCATGGTGTTCCAACAATCTCACCACACACTGCTGTTCATGATGCGACCATGTCTTCAGTGTTTGTATATAAATGAATGAATCATGGTAGTATGTTACAGAGATAGCATGATAAGATAATGTATACTGTGCAGAATTAACAAAATACATGAATAAATCACATGTTATGATACATGGGTACGATATAACCTTTGCCTTCCACTCATGGATGCCAAGTCACTTATGTACTTGCTGGTATGTCATAAGCTTCCAGGCAAGAACTAGCCATGATATATTTGGCTACCCAATTAATGGTTATGCTTCCTGACAATGCCGGTGAAGGTTATCTCTGGTTAGCGTCATTCCCTTTTTATCATGTCTGATACAATCAAATCGTAAATAACATTTGAAATTAAATAATATTAGTAATACATATATCTTTAATAAACTTACATACCCTCTTAGGATTTATAAGCTCACGGTGAGACTGTATTGGCTTAATTTAATCTGCCCTGCATGCAGCGTGAAAATAGAACTTTTCTTGCAGATGCTGTCTTCCAGTTTCTCACTCTGGCTTCTGGATTTGGTGTGTGTATTTTTCAACGCGCCGCTCTGTCCTTATATTTCAGTCTCTCGCCCGTACGAGAAAGCACTCTAAAAGTCCCAAAAGATTTTCGTTTAATCTCTCGGTTTGAGGCGATTTGAGGCGATCTGGGCTTTTCCTGTACTTGTTTTTTCCTTCTGTTCACTACACACGTATATATCCTTCCTTCCTTCCTATGTATCATTTCCTTTTCCCCATATGAGGCTTTCATTCTATCCAATTTATATTTAAATCCGTTGAGGCTTGTTAGTGTAATAAATTTTTGAAGATTATTAGCTAATTTTTAGCAGATGTGATGAAGGTGAAAAATATTAATTATCTTTAAAACTATTTATATTTGAATAATATCCTTTTGGATATAATGCATAGTCCATCTCTGTTTAATCTTTCAAGGCTGAAGGCAAAAACAAAAATCAGAAGGGTCACTATAAGAGACTTGTTGTTCGCTGATGATGCTGCAGTCGTCACTCAAAGCCAACAGGAGCTTCAGAGCTTGATGAATCGCTTCACTAAAGCATGCAAGGACTTTGGCCTTACAATAAGTCTAAAGAAAACGAATGTGCTGAGTCAGGATGTGGGTGCTGCACCAGTTATCACTATCGATAACTATGAATTGGCAGTGGTGCACCACTTCACATACCTAGGGTCTACCATCAATGACAAACTCTCACTGGATACAGAAATCGACAGCCGCATTGGCAAAGCTGCAGCTACCTTTGCCCGCCTCACATCGCGTGTTTGGGGAAACTCTAAACTCACAATGAAGACCAAAGCTGCGGTATATAATGCCTGCGTCACCAGCACACTCCTATATGGCAGCGAGACCTGGACGACCTATGCTAAGCAAGAAAGAAGGCTCAATACCTTCCATTTGCGGTGTCTACGCCGCATCCTCGGCATCTCGTGGAAAGATAAAGTGACAAATGTCGAGGTGTTGTCACGTGCTGGTCTTCAAAGTATGTTTACGCTTCTTAGACAGCGCAGACTTCGCTGGCTTGGCCATGTTCGCCGCATGGAAGATGGTCGCATCCCAAAAGATATCTTCTACGGACAATTAGCAGATGGCAAGAGAACAGTTGGGCGACCACAGCTGAGGTTTAAAGATGTGTGCAAGAGAGATATGAGGGCACTGGACATGGATCCAGCAACATGGGAGGATGAAGCTGCCGATCGCACTAAGTGGCAATGCTACTTACGGCGCTACCACAGATTGGGCGAAGAGAGGCTCACACAAGAAGCAGAGGTGAGGAGAAAACGTCAAAAGGAGCACCAGGAAAATAAGCAGCTGAGGGCTGTCACCTCAGGGGCGCATTCCCATAGTCAGTAATGACTGAAGGGGCTATTATTATTATTATTATTATCTCTTTTAGTGAACTATTTTTATTTAATTGCATTCCAACCAGGCGTTTTCCCGCAGTTCTAAATCCAATTTCCTGCAAATGCAAACTTTGAAAGTCCGCCATACATTCCTATATTAGCTATTTCCTTATTCTTCAGTACCGTCTGGCTTAAACATATTTCACATTTTCCGTCTTCAAACTTCAAAGAAAGACCGCCGCGCTGTCCTTGCGCTGGTGTGTGTGTGTGTGTGTGTGTGTGTGTGTGTGTGCTGTGGGCGTGTGTCGCGCTACAACCAAGCAAGTGTTATCAAATCTCGCTACAGTGATGGCATTCGGCCAGAAGATTCGACGAATTTTCCTAAGGCAGGTTGTGTGGAAAGAGGACAGATAGAAAATTTCCTTTTCTGTTACTCTCCAGCATTCTGCCCCGTGCAGAAGTACATTAATTACACAGCTCTCGTATATTTGTAAAGAGATAATAACAGGATGGTGATAACTTGCTGTCTTTTTAATATCTAATGTTAATTCCTCGCCAGCATTTTGAAAAAAAAGCGCTCTCTATCCCCAGGATTAAAGGTACTTTTCCCGCGTTTCCAGTGAAAACCCCACAAGATGGCTTACTAACGCTCACTTTATTCGTACACTTTATAAGACAGGAACGCGATCTTTTCATTGAAGAGAAGTTATCATTTGGTAAAATATCATTTATTCTGAGTTTTCCATCGCCCTGTCCATGGGATTGCAGGAAGCAGATAGTCTGGCAGAGATAACGTTGCATGCAGGCTGGACTTATTCCAGATCTGAAATACTCGTAAACCGGACGCTGTTTTATCACCATGGATGGGTTTGAAAAAAAATCGAAAAAAGGTGATTCGTCTTACGTCTTACTTTTATCACCATAGATCTTTAGAGAGCTCAGTGTTGCCGAAGTAGATCGCAGAGCTCCTGTGTTGCCTACCGCATCTTCTGTACCAAATGACAAGATGTAATACCGCATCTTCTGTACCTAAAGGACAAGATGTAATACCAAACTTGGACATGTGAAACAGATGCAGACATGACCAAGAGTGTCGGAGGTTATAGAGAGAACATGGTTATGTATAGGCCACACCCAATCAGTTTAATCACACATGCCCTTGACTGGAACCCACCAAGAAAGATAAACCAATGAGAAAGTGGAGAACATTGAGAGAGAACACCAGGGCAACAAGATTTCATGAGAAAAGTTTAAAAAGACGGGCTAAACAAAATGGAGGCGGTCATCAGCGCTATCGTTTGTTTCACAACCGACAACGTAAACCCATGAAAGTTATTGTTGTTTAACGCAGCCAATGCTAAAATGGAGATCTGCATGTGTTCTGTAGCTACTGAGTTAGACCGTATGGAGTGTTCATAATTATTGGGCAGCCAGGCAACAGGTTTCTTATTTCTGTGGCGAGCCCTGGGTATGCGAGCAGCAGATGTATAACTGCCTCGTGTGATGGTTCAGCGGCGGCTGTTGAGCTCAAATGAGTTTAATTGAAGTGCTTCTTAAGTCTCGTGTGTTTTGTTCTAAGTTGGAATATTGGGTGCTGCTCCACGAATCGTGGGTCGTTGTTGTTGAGGGATCCAGCGGCCATGGGATCAGAGCCCTTTGGCCCAGTACCATTTTTGCACTGTAATGCTGGGGTGTCTGTGGACTTTCCTACCAACCCAGTCAGAAGCTAATCAGCATCATAGCTCCGTCCCATCCACAGAGGGTTCGTTATGCAGAGCTTTCTTGCAACCCCAGAGAGCCTCCTAGACTCAGCGACATATTAAACCAGGCCCACTATGGCGTGCGTGCGTTGTCAAGACGTTTGAGTCTCCCTGCCCTGCAGAGGAGGTTATATCTCCGAGACGATCACCGAGACAACAACCGAGACATGCACCGGCACGAGCAGCCAGGCGCCGGACAGTAACGAACCTGTACAGGGGGCCTCAGAGGCGGCCAGACAACAGCCAGTTATGGGCTTTGTTGTACTGTTTTGGCGTGTGTGCTGTGCCACGAGCGGGTCGGTTTTCTACCCTGCATGGGGGCTATAGCGCCACAGCCACCGCCTCTATCCGCCCGTGGATGTGCTGCGGTGGCGAAGCCACCGCCTTCACCGGTCTGCCGGAAGGACTTCATCTGGACGGACACGCAACTCTGCCCCATCTGGACTGGGAGGACCCGGCACCCGGGACCACGAACTGTCTTCTTGGGCAGCGCTCGTCTGCACGGCTCGTGGATGTCACTTATATTTGATTGGATTATTTCTTTACACATAGCACGTCCAGAAGACCATTTGCCCACCGGTTCAACCATTCCTTTTTTGAAGTATTAGTTTAGCTGTATGCACGATGGATGGGTTGTTTGCTTGAAAACATAATTGTTTTGGACAGAGTGACTGCTTGAACCCTGCTTTTTCTGGATGGGGTGTTTTCTTGAACCATGCTTCTGAATGGGGTGTTTGCTTGAACCATACTTGTTCTGGATGGTGTGATTGCTTGAACCATGCTTGTTCTGTGTGGAGTGATTGCTTGAACCATGCTTGTTCTGGGTGGAGTGATTGCTAGAACCATGCTTGTTCTGGGTGGAGTGATTGCTTGAACAATTCTTGTTCTGGGTGGAGTGATTGCTTGAACCATGCTTGTTCTGGATGGGGTGTTTGCTTGAACCATGCTTGTTCTGAATGGGGTGTTTGCTTGAACCATACTTGTTCTGGATGGAGTGATTTCTTGAACCATGCTTGTTATGGATGGGGTGTTTGCTTGAACCATGCTTGTTCTGAATGAGGTGTTTGCTTGAACCATGCTTGTTCTGAATGAGGTGTTTGCTTGAAACATGCTTGTTCTGGGTGGAGTGATTGCTAGAACCATGCTTGTTCTGGGTGGAGTGATTGCTAGAACCATGCTTGTTCTGGGTGGAGTGATTGCTTGAACCATGCTTGTTCTGGGTGGAGTGATTGCTTGAACCATGCTTGTTCTGAATGGGGTGTTTGCTTGAACCATGCTTGTTCTGAATGGGGTGTTTGCTTGAACCATGCTTGTTATGGATGGGGTGATTGCTTGAACCATGCTTGTTATGGATGGGGTGTTTGCTTGAACCATGCTTGTTCTGGGTGGAGTGATTGCTTGAACCATGCTTGTTCCTAGTTTTGCTAGTATGTCTGCTTTTTCGTCACCTGGTATGACTGTGTCCTGATATCCACTGGAGAGTGGCTCTGACGTTGTAAGGAGTTTGCCAGTCGCTTTAGCCGGTTTAATTTCTTTATTTTCAGTTAGGATGTAAGCTTCCAATGCCCGCAGTGTTATTTTGAAACAGTAAAAATATTTGAGAGCTTATAGATTTCTTGTTTGGATTGGTTAAGTATTGCTGTGAAAGTAGTGTTTATTGCTGCAATTTCTACTTGGTAATTGGTAAAGGATGCTCCACACATTTCTAGTGTGTTACCGTTTGGCAGTTAATGTTGGCTCCGAGTGCAGCATTTATCTTGGCAAAACCATCTGTGTAAGAAAACCATCAAAGATGACAGGAAAAGAAGAAAACAAAACAAACATAAAGGCTGAATGCCAAATATGGACAAATAATTTAGGACCATCGAAGTAAACAGTTGAAATGATATTTATTTTTTATATATTTACACATTTATCAATTATTTGAAATCTTTAAAAAAAAAATTATTCCTCGCATATATCAACATTCACTCTAACAAATACTCGACACTGACACCACAAAATGGACATTGTCAATCATCACAGACACTACAAGCTGACACCACAAAACTGACACAATGACCACAACACGTATTGTCTGTCACCACAGAACATTTACAGAAAAAAGAAAGTGGCGATAAGCATGAGAATTTGAGTATGAATCAGGGATTTAAAAAAACGCAAAAGTGAATGAGCTGAAGGAAATGTTTGCCATATTAAATCGCTGAAAGATCCGTCACTGTGAATTTAGGAAGATTTCTCGATTTAAAGAAAAAATAAACATAAAAATCTTTTCACACATTTCAATTTAAAAAAAACCAGTCTTTTCATCTGTCAAACGTGTTTCCACAAGTATTAAAAACTGTGAAATCCTTCCTGCGAGTCAAAAATGGTATGTCCGGTCTATACATGTTTGTGGGGGAATAAACAACATTTAACCTCCGCGGTAGCATCACCGGTATGATCATAAACTAACCACAAGAAACATGACATTCTATAGTCATTCTCCCCATGAAAGCATATCCAAGGACATAATCAGCGTCATATCAAACCACCCGTATTAACCATTTCTTTGAAGATCAACAACAGCTATATAGCTTAGTAGAATTTTAAAAAAACATTGGGAGACAAATCAACTAATTTCTGACTACACATGTGTAATCGCCAACAGCAACTGTAGCTGCCAATGTCTTGGAGGAGAAAGTTACATGTTAAACCTAAATTTGATCATCAGAATTAAGATTAATTTTACAAAGTAAAGAAATAAGCAACATTTCTTAGAAAAATACAGCATGTGCGACCAGAAATAACATGTACTTTACCAATCAATCCATGCTCTATTTTGGTCTCAATGACATTTTTATTCCAAGGAAAATACACTTTGTGCAAGACACACTTTAAGATTTTACAAATAAAATATGCTTTTCTTTAACATGTAGGAATTTGAATACTTGTTCATAATTTAATCTATTAGCAACCCCTATACATGATTTTAATAATAACTACAAACAAATATATACAGACAAAACTGGAGGTAACGAATAATGATAATAAACAGATACTAAACATTAGGCAAGATTAAAAAAAAGAATAGTACGAACTGAAAATAGTACAAAATAAAATTGACCAATAAACATGCTACAATTAAACTAACAAGCTCACATGTCTAGCACAGTGCATTTTGATTGGCTGTTGGCCGAGAGTCGTCTGGTGGTACACGGAGGTGGCATTAAAAAAAAAGTAAATGCGTTTTAAAATAAGTTTTTGTTTTAGTATGTTTTATTGTTTTTAAATGAACGCAATTAACTAATAATTTCTAAGTTGCAGATCAAAAGTTTGTTTATATCTTAAAAGGAGCAATAGGAAAAATGTGTTCTCACAAGCCAGCCTTGATTGTTACTATTCAAAAAAGAGGACGTGTATCTGGTCAAGTGACAAGAATTATTTCCCCACTCAACTGTCAGTTATATTTGTAAATCAGTGTAAGTAAAATGATGTCTAATTTGTAATCAGCTGCAGGAATATCTAAACAAAAAAGTAAATGTGGACATTTCTTTTGTGGTCTTGTTTTTTTTGTTGTTGTATTTTTCAACAGCCTACATTGTGGTACATGCATATATATATATATGTATTTAGTGGTATATGCGTATGTCTTGTTTGTAGTAAGTGGTATGTGGGGAGATACGACGAGAGAAAGGGAGAGAGAGAAAGGGAGATTCAGATACAGAGAGAGACGAAGAGCATTAAACTAGACGATGTCTAACAAACAGAACCGTAACACGAGATTTTAGGAAAATTACGCAGACAAGATCAAAGGTCAGCCGGACGCTTAAGAGGACTGATTGGACAGAGGTCGCCAACAGCCGGACTGAGAAAGGAAAATAATCATAGCAAAGAACAATAAAGGACCCCAACCTTTGACATATCAACAATAGTAATATAGTGCTAGCTGTATGGCGCCCTTTCAATATGATTACTGTCGCTGTAAAAATAAAACAAGGCAAGTGTGTACCAGAACTCTTTATGGACAAAAATCTTCCTACTTGTGTAGCAATGCTAGATCGCAGACATCTATTCTACAAGTTGCGGACACACTAAACGCAACGTGAAGGTAAGGCTATGGGAGTTTTATCACCATGTTTCGTTACAAAATGACATAGTGAATCGAAAAATTGTCTACAGCACGCATATCATTAATGAATGAGAGCTAATTTGTATTAGTATTGTATTCTAGATTAATTATTTACCAATCTGGTAACAAAATGCAAAGAGTTGTGAGTCGGGCCAGCTGTCAAAATGATACAGAAATTCAAGGCACATGTCTATAGAAAGGACCTCAAGGAGAGAACGCCAATTCCCATGGCGAAACCCTTTTCTTAATACAGCTGATTCTGCGAGGATCCTCTTAAGGAGGGAGCTGCAAATATTTTCTAAAAATGGTGTCATTCTTGCCTTCATAGAACAACCTGACATATTATTCTCTTCCAATCTCTTGATGTCTTCCCCTCCCCCCCTCTCTTAGTGCGGTCACCCTCTTGTCTGTTTGCATTCAACTTTTCCTTTTACTGCAGTTCTCAGCAACGCTTCAGGTCTCTATATATCCACTTTTAATCTCCATTCAATCTTTTCATTTACAGTTTTTCTATGATATACATTTGCTTCGTTTTTCCCCACGAAATATGCTGCATGCTTTTATCAGTACATGAGAACTGCCGTAAGACGGGGATAAAACGGTAGAATGGAAAAAAAAAAAAAAAATTCAAAAACAAACATGTTTATATATATATATATATATATATATATATATATATATATATATTACTGGACAAAAGTTAAGGGCCACCATTCAGTTTAGACAAAGTTTATATAATTCATTGGCAAACTGTAAAGACAAGTGAAAATGTCATTAAAACTGAGCTCAGAGAAATGTGTATACATTTCTGTGCGCACTAGGTTAATTTTTTTAAAATGTCCAAAAACTGGGTCACTTTAACTCTTAGTATACGAGCTGCCTTTCATGACTACCATTACAGATTTTGCAATAAATAATTTATTTATAAAGATAACATAAGTGTTACATATCAAAATGTGAAGAAATGAAACCCCTACATCATGCACGTAACTAAATTGATCAGTGGTTTGAAACATGCATCCAGCTATAAATTTTCGCTATTGACGGGGATCGATCATCGGCCTCTCTAGAAGGCCGCTCGTATACACGTGAAAATTGCCATTGTTGCTGCAAAAACTCGTGGTTTTTGCAACACGCCCCACTAGTTCAAAAGGTGAAAAAGTGAGTTGAATTTGAATGCACGTGGAAAATGATCATCGGTAAAGAGTGTTCACCGTTGGTATGCAATAAATCAGTATGACAAGTGGTCGAAATGATCACTGCATTAGCCATGCCACCAAGGAGAAGTCTCAGCACTGTAGACCGTGGTCGAGCCATGGCATGGATTCAGGATGGTCAATCTGTTCGTCATGTTGCAAGACGTTTAGCAGTGTCCCACTCTACCATTCAGAGACTTCTTGGGAGATTTCAAGCTACCGGACATTTGGAAAATTGACCCTGCTCACGAAGAATTATATAAACCTTGTCTAAACTGAATGGCGGCCCTTAACTTTTGTCCAGTAGTATATATATATTTATTTATTTTCATTCTACCGCGAATGCTTTTACAGTAAATAAATAAGTATTATACACATATACATATACATATACATATGTTTCAGACGCTCGTGACAAATAAAGAACCAGAAAACTAGACAGAATTGAGTGGCTTACCGGAGAATCGAATTCAGGATTTAGGACCTTCCGAACGGAATTCCCGCCTAGCTACAGAAGAGAATCACACTATCCTCCCTGCCAACTAGGCATCACACAATTAGTGCTTCGAAGACAGTGGTCATTAGCACGATTAGCAGCATGTAACACCGGATATGTACCTAGAGCGATCCAGCCTAATTAATGGATGCTTTTATAAAGCAGCTATTCCAGAGACTCAGTTCTTGCTGTAACTTCCTTTTTTTTCATTGTCCGGAGAAGAACTACAAGAACAACTTTCAGAACGTCATCAATATCCACTTATACCAGATAACTAGAATTAAATGATTAATTTCGTTTTAAAATAATTTCTTTAGTGATGGATTACGCTCTGCAGGAAGATAATAAGAAAGAAGAATTCACCATCTGTGGCAGCTATGTCACTGGAAGTAGGAATGAAAGAAATAACTTCCTATCTACTTCGTTCAGGTGCAAAAATAAAGTGATCTGGAGTGAGCAAATAGGAGTAGGAACCAATTTAACAAGGAGCATAGAGAAGAAAATATATATTCATTGAGGTAGGATAAAGGAACAGTGTTAAAAAGTGTCATCAAGACAATATTCTCTACATAAAAATTGGACTTGGTATGTTCCATGCGTCAATAATTACTGTGCAGGTTCAGCATGGTCTCGGGGTATTACAAAGTGGATTAATCATAAGGTTGCCTAAAGTAATATGTAAATTTAGGATGGCGTCTAAATCAATTTGTGAATTTAGTATGGTGTCTAAATCAATATGCGAAATAAGTATGCTGCCTAAATCAATGTGTCAGTTGTGCAATTTCTGTACGTCAATAATTAGTATGCTGTCTAAATCAATAAGTGGGTTGCGCAATTTCTGTACGCTAATAATTAGTGTGCTGTTAAATCAATATGTGGGTTGTGCAACTTCTGTACCCAAATGAAACTGATTTAGCACATATGTCTAGTTAATTTAGTATGTTTCTTATCCACAACAAGATGATGTGGACTCCTAGATCTGACAGCAAATTAAACATGGCTGGAGTAGCAGACCTGCCATCACTGGTATCAACACCTTGTTGAGGTATGGCGGCTTGCGTACCCTGATTACCCCCAGAGCTATGCCAGCGGGAGTTTTACTCCTGGAAGGTTCTACCAAGCTGGACAGGTTTGCGCGGGCAGGGGTCAGACAAAAGCAGACACCCTGGTCCTCCAGGTTGGGGGTTTTAGCATAGGGCTGACACCCCTGTCTATGTAAAAAAAATTGAAGTTACGGAAACAATAACAAATAAACAAACTCTGCTGCGGGATGGACATCCGGAGTCTGAGGCTCGTATGACTGTCAGTGGTGAAAGCCGAAAGGAAGCCACTCACATGAGAACGGACGTCCTGACCGCAAAACGAAAGAGAGGCCGGCCAAAAACAACCTGGCGGAGGACTGTGGAGGCTGAGATGCAAAGAATGAACCAGAGTTGGGGCACTGTACGAAGGATGGCCGCCGACCGAGCAAAGTGGAATCAATTTGTTGTTGCCCTACAAGACGCCACTAGGCGTGATGCCCACTGACTACTTTGACGGTCGGCGGCTTAGGATCAAAGAAGAAGAAAGGAGTAGCAGACAATGATACCAAAATAAGAATCAAGAAGGCAGGAATAGATTTATGTCTGTGCAGACTGGAAGGATGAAGGCAAGACAAATATGTCGCTGGTGGATTAAAAAAAGGTAGTCCCATAGTAGATACTGTCATAGAGGTGTCAAGTGTTACTTCTCTGTACTAGGTCCAACCTTGAGAGGTCACGGTGACCAGCTCCATCTACAGGGTAATGGATCAATTTTTCTGCACATAACTTTAGCTTTTGAAACCCACCAATTTTACAGTTGCTCCAATTTGCTAAAAACCCACCAATTTTACAGTTGCTCCAATTTGCTAAAAACCCACCAATTTTACAGTTGCTCCAATTTGCTAAAAACCCACCAATTTTACAGTTGCTCCAATTTGCTAAAAACCCACCAATTTTACAGTTGCTCTAATTTGCTAAAAACCCACCAATTTTACAGTTGCTCCAATTTGTTAAAAAATCTACCAATTTTACACGACTTACACTTTATCATAACTCTAAGCATACGACTAGCTGAGGACATACTCAAGGCAAATAAGTAATGGTATAATTAAAAAAATACATCACACAATAATGTACTAGTTCTGATGAAGTTTACGATTATGTAATAATACTTTTGTTATTATTTAACCACATATAACAATCCTTTTATGTATCTTGCACAAATCACCTTCTTAATTCATATGAATCATTTATAACACTTCCATATCTGGTGTGAACCACCTTCTTGGATTCTATTAATGAGTGTTCCCCAAACTTACAATAATTGTGTACCCTTATGAGAGTTTAGTCTTACTGATGTACCCCTTCTGGGCGAAGATAACGAGGGGTTAGTTTTAATAATACTATATTATCTACACTAGCACATACACCCTAACACTAACTCTAATATATAATATACAACATATATATATAAATAAGAATTTAAAAACGTGATGCACATTTACCTAACCAAAAAACAAAAAAAACCTGTTTATCTCTATAGTACACCTTTCTCGTACATTTAATTTTAATGAATTGCTTTTTGCAGCTAAAATATAGTATGACGTCAAATTTTAAAAAATATCTCAGTATGTCATGAGCATGTTTATTACAATTTGGGAAACAGTGCTATAAACGATTCATAACGTTTTTACAAATGTGGTTAAAAACTGTCTTCTAAGCTGATATAAACCATTCATAAAACTTACATATTTGGTTAAAAGCTACCTACTGAGGTCATAGAAATTATTTATATTACATCACTTAACTCATAAGTCATTTATATCACTCTACTGCACCTGGCAAGGACTACCTCTTATGTCTACCTGAAGTCAGTCTTTCATATTACACTCTGCGACCTCCACAATTATCATTATGGAAAATATGCTGCCAGTGAGCTACTTTCATTTACAAGAACTATCCTCACAACATGAAAACTGGTGCTACAAGCTGTCAATGTATGCTGTCATGATGGACAACTCCCAAGTCTGTTACTGAGACTCAGTGTTAATGTATGTTCTACACGTACAACGTAGACTATTCTACATGCCATCTCGTACAGTCTACAAGAGAATGAGTGACATTATGTTATTTTACATTAAAGGTTGCCACCTGACATAGAACATTGCATTTAATAATAAGGTACAGTACTCTAAAGCAAGTATGACATTCTACGAACAGTATCCAGTTCTATACGCAGTTTAACATTTCACATTCTGTATAACATTCCAGTCACTGCGAAAGATTTAAAACAGTCTAACATTTTTTTTTTTTTTTTACACAGATTCACATTTACAAACAGCAGTTTTATGCAAACTGTAATATTTTACAAATGCAAGTTTTTTAAGTACAACAGGTGTTTGACGAAGAAAGCCAAGGAGCTGAAATTCTATCGCAATATATTTAGGTCACCATATCTGTCACAAATGTTTTTCTTCAATCAGCTGTTGGAATAGCACATGGTCATTACATTACAAATAACATGGATCAGAAATTATACACAAAGTTGATCATATACAGTTCTTAGAGTTGTCTGGAATAATTCTATGATCTGAAATTTTTAGCAAAATGTTGACAGGAAAGCTAAAACAGGCCCTACACTTATATTTAACTGTGATAGAAGATTTCGCTGCCAGCATTCAAGGACAGCTTCATTCTTGTGGGGTGGGGGGTGGTGTGTGTGTGTGTTGGTGTTGTGCAGAGATAGTGATTAACAAACTGAAAGTGATCAAATTTTTTTTTTTGGGGGTCACCACTAAATACTACAGCTGTATCAGAGATGACAAGAAGATGCTGGTGTTGAATATAGGACACATACTGAGGCAACCTACTGATAGCACTACAAGGTAGTCCTTGTTCTGGAAATCCCGGGGTTGAGGGAGACTGTAAAAATAAATAGAGAAACAGGACGAGCATGAAAGGAATAATGAAGATGTGGGAAGTCACAGAATGAATGGCATAGGACAGGAAGATTTGCCATGAATTTGTTGAAGGCCTATGCTCCTTCAGAAGCTGAAGGGTTATAATGATGATACACTAGTAGTCTCAAAGTGGGTGAGAATAAATGTACAGGAAGACCCAGAAAATGATGGATGTGGACCTACAGGCTAAGAAGCCCCGGTATAAACATCAATAAAAGAAGAAAAAACACCGCTGCAGCACTTCAGGCAGGTCCCAGTGGAAAGATCAATAATTTTAAGTGCACTTCTTCTCTTCCTTGATCCTTAGCTGCTGACTGTCAAAGCAGTCAGTGGCCATCATGCCTGAGGGAAGATTAAATGTATGTCTGACCACAAAATGGAAAGGTTTAATGGCTGGCAAGTAAGCAATAAAAAAAGTAACACAATGAGCTAGAGACAGTACCGGTGGAGCAAGAGTTAGAAAAGATGTTGATGCTGAATAGGACGCACTCTGACAGCCAGTGCAAGACAACCCTTATTCTGAAATCCGCATGGTAAAAAGGTAACCTAACAATGCATGGAAAAGGAAAGTGAAGACGGACTTTGAAAAAAAAAAGAATAAGAATACATGGAAAGAATTTAAATGAACAGTACAAGACAGAACCTGGTGTGAGCTGACTGAAGGCACTTGCTCCTTAGGAGGCTAAAGGGTGATGATGATGATGATGAACAAGAAGAAAAGAAAACCTTTCTCCCAGAATGAATCTGTTCCTATACTGTACATCACTTCTTCATACAATGTTCTCATTTCTTCACTCATTAGCAAGAAGTTCATAAAATGTTCTGATTTTTTCGTTCATTAGTAAAGAGTTTCAGTTTATACAACGTTCTGATTTTTTCGTTCATTATTACAAGTTTCAGTTACCTATAGACATTCATATCTCTGTGCAGAAATGAGTTGTAGCCACACAATTAAGGCGTATAAGTCTTATTTTCTGGACAAAAAAAAATATAATAAAACAGGTACACAAAGTGTATACAGACAGCACCGAATGAAAAATGTAATCTTGCATATTTGCTGCACTTAACATTAGCAAAATAAGCACAGAGCTACACTTGAATAAATCATGTCTTCCAAACTTTATATAGGTATTGGCCACTCTATAACCCTCTGGAAAAAAAAATTGTCCACTTTGGATTAATGTGAAGTACAGATAACTTTGGGCCTAACTGAGAATGCAATGAACTTAAAGAAAAATGTGTAAATAATTAAAGGGGTCTGTAAAACTGGTAGGGAAAGTAAATAAAAAAAGACAGAATATTGGCACTGAGTCAGTTTTACAAATGAACAATATACTACAAACATGGGACGTATTACGATGCTCCATTCATCAGTTATGTGTCTCCAATGTCCTTTGTCAGCCATATTTTTATAGAAAAATGAAATAGTTACTTGAGGCCAAATAGAAGTGCAGGAACAGAGTCAACAGCTGCAACTTTCTGTGTGTGGTCATTAATACCATTCTGTGTGTGGTCATTAATGCCATTTTTAAGTACAAAACAACAGAAACAATTTTCTATTCCAGGAAAATAATTCATTTTCACGTGGATCCCCAACAAGAGTACGTTTATTTTTCATCGTTACAATCAACCAACATTTACAACACAAACCATGAATCGCACCAAACGTGAGGAATTCCAAGGATATAAAACTGTGAGTACAAAGTGCAAGTCCTGCTGCACTTGACTGCCCTATATGATCATGTATTTTTCGCCTCCTGCGTAAAACAAAACATTCAGAACATGACATCAATTCATTGTATTCTCTTCAGACTTTGAAGAGCTGTCACTCACAAGATTCAAGCCTTAAAAAGTAATGAAGGCATCCAGTTCTACAATCATTTCAGCTGGTATATCAAGCTCCACAATCACTTGGCTGCTTTGTCTTGACAAACATAACTCTTTTTAAGTTCTGCATTTTCAATTGATAATGGTTGTAATAAAATGGCACAGAGAAAAAAAATAAATAAAAAGCAACATAGATGGCACACTGAGTGTAAATATCTTATTTACATGCCGGAAATACAATGCCGTTTTGTTCTGTGACAGCATAAGATGGTACAGTATATCTGCATCTCTACAAGTTATAATGTACATTTTCAAATTCAGAAGAGGGATAATTCTAATATGAAAAAAAAACTGTTGACAATCGTAGCTTGATTATTAAATTATATGTGCACAGGTAACTGTTTTGCACACACATAAATAAAAAAAATTATGGACATTAGTCTGTAATTATATCAGTTTCAGGGACAGGGATCTGGTCACTTTACATAATTATTTCTTAAATGACAAAAACTAATTAGGCAAAGATGCTTCTAAATTTAGATTAGACTTTATTAATTTTCTGGATATTAAAATGATCTGGCAATTCTTTTTCTGATGCGTCGCCATCTTGTAATGGTGGGAGAACTTGTATGCTCTCATGACCTTGAGACTTTATTCACTGTAGCATAACTACCAGAAAGGTCTCCCAAACTGGACAGGTTAAAGGGTATGGACCAGAAAAAGCTAGACACAATCTGCTGCCCTGCAGGCAGGCTAGAAGAAGGCAAGGGCTAAGGAAAGCTAACAATGCCTGTTAACATTTGACACACTAGGTCATAGACCTAATCAAACAGTGTCACATTATCCAACCTATGAATCATCATACAGTGGATCTGTAGATTTACTATTACATGTCCCGAGTTAAAATAACACGGCTTCTTACTAAAACTTTTCTCCTAGTCTATTTATAAGCCAGCCAGCCCCCCCCCCCCCAATCATGTGAATCTGAGGAAGGGAGGGTGGGGTAGTCTCTGAGCAAACAAAGAATAAAACCTCTGAGCTCAACAGTCATGTGACACAAGGTAATCATACCCAGGTTATGATTGAGGCTAGCATTTGACACAAAGTAACCATAACCAGGTTATGATTGAGGCTAGCATTTGACATAAAGTAACCATACCCAGGTTATGATTGAGGCTATCATGTGACACAAAGTAACCATAACCAAGTTATGATTGAGTCTAGCATGTGACACAAGGTAACCATATCCAGGTTATGATTGAGGCTAGCATGTGACACAAGGTAACCATATCCAGGTTATGATTAAGGCTAGCAAACTCATTATGTAAAACAAATGGCTTCAGAATTGCCACTGCGAGAACACTACTTTGGTGCAGGCTGCTTGCATGTAGTAGTTAGCAGCCTAATGCCACTAAGCTAACCAAAAAGAAAAAGAAGTTAATTCAGTGCATCTTCAGTTACACCATAGACAGGCATGTTTGTATATCTATGTTATGAGTGGAACATATTTAGGTAAATTTAGTGGTGTATTAATGCTACAAAACTGCACATATGATCAAGGTAGCAGATCAAATAATGTAATTTTGCAGATGAATTTAATGCTGTCTTTTAGCCCATTAAAATTTAGAAAAAAGGAAAAACTAAGGGATGAAAAACAGAACATGCAAGACTACTTGGACTACTACAGCAAAGGAAGGTCCCCAAACATTCAATCTGCTCTACAGATGATGCCTCTAGGTTCACAGACCTTGTGTTAAAGGTTTCTCACGACAACTGGTTGATAAACCCTTTTGCTCATCATAAATATCTTTTTGTACTACACTATAATTTTCACTTATTACAGAGGTCAAAACCAGGCTTGTGACCACAAAAGTGCAATTCTCAAGAATTAAAAGGAGGGTATGGTACTAGCTGCAAATAAAAGCATGGATTCCATCTTTAATCTGCTTGCTTAATATCTTCTGCTGGATGCAGAGTTCTAATTCTGATTTTATTCACACACGAACCTGAAAGTTATGACATAAAACGAGTTACGAGGCATTTCTGAACCAGCAGCAATGACTACAATTCAGCACAGGACCAAATCAAACATCAACCAAATTCTCACAAATAAAGTAGTGCTATTTCATATACAGTATAACAACGATAAACATACTTATCCATACTTGTTCGTGTTATAGAAAACAAAAGTATCCAAATGTTTAAGTTGCATTCCCTTCATTGGAATCACTTTCTAGCCATGTGAGATCTAATAACATACAAAAGTACATTTAACTCCTTGACTGCGGGACCGTTTTTCCAAAAAAATGTATCATCACTTAACCCTTTGATGGTGGACCATTGCTTCAAAAATGCATTAGCTGTTACAGGTCCTTTTATGTCAGATAAAATAGGGAAAAACACACATACAACGGACAGGGCCATCAAGAGGTGAAATGGTCGGAGAGCTGTTAATGTTGCCAAGCCCCTAACTTACCTCCTGCTCAATTTCTCTCTCGACCGGGCCACCAGACATATTCTGGAGCCAGTGGCACAAATTTATGGAACTAGCAGAAAAACACAGCTAATTTTTACTGAATAAAAAAATTTGCGTTGCTTACTATATTACAATGCTTCAGTTATGTATCACATAAATTTTGTCTAATGTAAAGTTACTACTTTACCCATCCTTTTAGGTCAACTTTGTAGCGCGCAATCATACGAATATAATGGTACTTCCACAACACTCTGTAATTCACTCTGTGGTACGTAAATATGGAAATGTACTATTACTTATTTCACATCCTTGCCCCTTAAACTTCTAGGAGGTAAATGATAACGTTACACGCCCATTGAGGCATATTGGGAATATGGTGTTAGGCCCATATTTTCTTGACCATCGGCACACTATGGGTGATGTGATCAGCATCACGCCGGCCACCTTAATCTTCCCAGAGTTACTCTGGTTCCCAATTAATGAGGCTGGGTCGACCCCGGAGCCATTTGCGGTCTAAAAAATCCCACCTCAAATGGGGATCGAACCATGGACCACCGACCTAGGAAGCCAGTGCACTATCCACTGTGCTACCACGGCTCCTAAACGTCTAGCACATTTTAAAAAAAATTGATTTCTAGCACATACAAAAAAATGTGACATTACTACTTAAAATCTATTTGTATTTTAACTTTGTAGCACATAATGTAAAAATTTAGCATTTCTACTTTACATGTCCATATACTTTCACTTAGCATATATAGCACCTTAAAAGGAAAATGTGATATTTTATTACATTTAAACTTCTCTATACTTCCTCATTGTAGCACATAAATTAAACATCTAGCACACAAACATAAAAATGTAATTAATAATCCAGCGCTATTATTTTTCACAGGTCTGTGTGCTTTTATCATCTAGCACACAAATATAAAAATATAATAATACTATTTCTACACTTCACTGTACGTTTACACGGTAGATCATAACCATACAAGACTTAACACTATTACTTTTAAACCTATTTATACTTCCATGTTCTAGCACAGTGTTTCCAGACTTTTATGGGTCATCCATCTCCTTGGCTCCCAGAGTACATTCCCAGCACCCCCTCCATGTTCCAGTATTACATAAAAAAAAATATAAATAGCACCGCTGATTATACACTCGGCTCTATTGCAACTTCCCTCTTGTTTATTAACATATCTCGGATATCATGTTATCACTAGCTCCCTCAATACTGAGACAATGACATCTGCAACAAAGCAAAACTGGTCCATCTTTAAACGCCTGTAGGGGAGCCGCGCTGGTGTAATGGCTTTAGCGTTGTATTGGCGACCAGGTGTTCATGGTTCAAACCCGGGTGTCAGCGTTTGAAGGAATGTTTCAGACCGGAAATTTGACTGAATAACCTGAATGGCTCCTGTGATAAACCCTCTGTGGATGGGAAGGAGCGAAGCTCCTGACCGGGTTGGAAGGAAAGTCCTCAGGTTCCCCAGCCTCGCAATGACATGTCATTGGGCCAAAGGGCTGAAAGCCCAAGTGCCGCTGGTTAAGAAAAAAAAAAAAAACGCCTGTAGACTTCTAATTTCTTCAGTTGCCAGCAAAAAGTACACTTCAACGCACCTAGCCAATGACAATAGCTGGTATTAAACTGGTAAATATTATTTAGAACTGGATGTGACCTTCCAGAAGATTCTGGTTCAATCTTAGTGAGATGGCCACATCCTTCTTATTGTTAGTTTCTCTTTCTTCAGGGTTGACCAAGTGGACAACAAGGGCTTCGTTATCCTTCACATCACATTCGTAGCAGACGATTACATTAGAATTTATGATCAATGATGGTTACCTGAGCTCAGGATTGATAAAATATATAAAATACCTTTAGCTTAATGATTGTAGTCATTCAAACACTACTCTACCTATCTTGTCCTCGCTTCATTGATATCGTCTTTCCAGTCCACAGCCTCTTTTTTTCTCACTAACTCTGCTACACAATATTTGAATAGGATAATGCAGGTAATCATCAAAATGTCCCACACCTCCTTGGCTAGCTTCTTGTACCCCCTGATACACATACCCCCACGCAAGAAACCTCTGCTATAAAGTGTATAAGAAACTGGAATGAGTGAAGTTAGGGAGGAGGGGTGGGTTTGGGTTTGTTTAGGCTACATTCTCCTTTTAAGCGTTCCCATCAGGTATAATCAAAATATTTTTGCATGTAAGTGTTAGATTGAATGATACTGTTGAATTAAGCCTGTTAGATCCTCAACCACCCACTTACTACTGAACGCCCCCCTGAGGTACAATTTTCCCTTATTGCCCATCTGGATTCTTCTAATGCCCCCAGGGAGTACTGCCGACTTTGCGAACCACTGCTCCAGCACATAGAACACTATGTTACCATTCTCACGTTGCCTCTGAACTTCCAATTTCCAGCACATAAACATACAAATCATGGCTGTTTTCTAGTTTCAGAGCATTTGGGATATATTGCAGCCTATATACAACTTTTATATCTGCCGTATGCTCTGCTACCTACAATTCCATTAACAGAGGGGTGGAAAAAACAAAGTAAGTAAGTAAGAAAAGACAGTGTTCCTATGTCGTGAAATTCCCATTTTAAAGTGAATTTTTCTAGCTGCAAATAAATGTTGGTGGAAGCAGACTTGTTCGACAAAATTTCTCTAGCTTTAAAATTATTTCTCTTTTCCCCCTCCATCACCTAGAGATCTACCTAATCATTGCATGTGATCCATCAGTAAACCAGGGTCTACATTATGCAGACCTCTTGTCTACAGCATCATTTCCATTTGTTGTGCTGCAGTAGTCCACTGTCACTGATGAGACCTTTCACAATAAAACCAGGAGCTAATGCATTTTCCATAACTGAACAATACAATGTATTATCTGATACACTGTGGTTATCATAACTGCCACCATATACTTTAGTTTCACTATTATTTCTGCTTTCATTACAACTATCCTAATAAAAAATTTCATTCAAATTATTACTGCTGCTGTCAGAAATTATGTCTGGAACTTCTGCACCATTAAAATATCCTCTACCATTTGAATTAAAAAATTTCTGACTGAATCAAAGCCTCTACTGAAAAATGTCTCCCTGATCACAAACATAAATAAGGAAATAATAAAAACAAAAGGCCAATAATGCACTATAGCAGGGTTAGACACTTCATGTGAATAACAGTAGGCCAATGCTGACTGAGCTATAATCAGGACAGGACCTGAACTAAGTCATGCGAGTTCAACATACTAGGTCATAACAGTCTTGTCTAATTAACTTCTAGAAGCACTGCTGGATTGTTATTTTCGTTGTGGTTCTAGAGAGACGTTGTTTATAGTGTATAATAGGAAAACCAGGACGTTCTACACAGTCAAGGAGTTAATACCTTTTTCTATCAGTCCTACACAGCCAAGGAGTTAATACCTTTTTGCAACAGGCACACAATCAATTCCTTCTCCTAGGATTAAAAAACAAAAAACTTTTTTTTCAGAAACCTAATTGCTGAAGGAAATTAAAAAAAACAATATTTGGCACCTAATGTTGGATTTCATTAAGCAATTAAAACAAATTTTGTTATGGAAATCAAGAACAGCTTTCGTTATGTCAAAACAGCTTAGGTTTCTAAAAACAGCATAGGTTTCAAAATTCTCTAACATAAAACAACTTTCAGCTTAGTTGAAACAGATTTTAGATTATTGAGAACATTTCATAACTCAGAGCTGTTACTAGTTTAATATGTAAACTTATATTTCAAGTACTTCTGTTCATAAACGATTACCTGAAAAACTAATTCTTTATCAGTTCACACTAAAGCCACAAGCAACAAATCTGAAATTTGTGCAAACAGTCATGTTCAAGCTTACTACTAATCAATAATGAGCAACATAGTGCCCAACTGTAAGATGTATTTTCAAAGAAACATATAAAAACTTGAGTTTTCCAGTTTTGCAGCAACCCAATTTCACAGGAGGATAATTCATCAATTTAAAAAAAAACCAAAAACCACCATAAAACACATTTTATGCTTTTCATCAGAGGTAAGACATTGAGAAAGACAACGTGTTAACAAAACAGTAATATGAAAAAAAATAAACACACAAAAATTTAAACAAACGTATCAAACGATAATTCCATCAATGGCTGGCTGATAATTGCTATCAACAAGGCACACTAATCTGTAATTTATTAAACGCCTCACACAAAATCTTGTTCCTTATTTCTCAGTCAATGCATGCAATTGATCAGCAAATATCATTTCCTGTAGTTTTGTGTGTGTGTTAATTTGTGAGCTGGTCACTGACAAGCAGAAGCCACAAAAAACACTGCATGGAAGAATCCAAGGCTTTTCATACTTTGTCTTATCACAGATAAATTATGGTGGCAATCTCAAACAAATGCTCAGGCCAAGACTGCATGGCCACACGCAGAAGAGAGAAAATTTAAATTAATAGCCACAGCATAGTTTATGGAAAGTGCATCATGGGTATAACTATATATTCTGTATTCGTTGGCAAAGTAGTGTTTACTTATATCTACAAGTGATTTCATTGGTTGGGGGTGCGGACCTTCGTTCTTTCCTGTCAATTTCTCCTTCTTACGCAATTATAAAATGAAAAATTGCACCGATACCTTCCTATACCTCCTTAATTAATGCAGTAAGTTTGTTTAAAGTAACCTTGACATTAAATAGGTCAGAGATTAAATCTAGGATTGTTAGGTCAAAGTTGAGCTAAAGTTTGAGATTAGATGAATGACTGATGCGGCAATGACTGAGCATGGTTCAAAAACGGTAGATCCTAAAATATGAAACAGGCACATACCACAACATAACATCACACAATAAAACACGGTTACAGCACATACATCATCGATGCAGCCATCATTAGAATGCTCAACAATTTCATCAATACAGAAACTAATACAGATCATCACAAAGGTGCTTCTGTCATGCTCCAGCCAACCATACGCACACATAACATATTCTCATTACTTGTATCTAATTATATTTATCGCTAGTCATACGTCAGTAAAAATAATATGTACCGGTAATATCTTGGTAGATGAAAAGTTGTCTTCATCTGGACCACAAGTATTTAGCTTGAAAGATGCTGAGAAATTTTAAATCCTGACATCAATCTGCCATTCACAAAGAAAATTCAGTCCACTTCCACCTTCAGTTAACTTTACGACAGGCTCGGACAGTCAGCAGATCACCCTCACCAGGGCACAACAAATTCTGGGCACCAGGTCATGTGGCATCAAACATTTGCTAGTGGCACAAAGTTTTTTTTAAAGTGTGTCTAGAATGACTTGTAAGGCAATATATTTTACTTGTGCCAAACTCCCATGCTCTACAGGTAACTTGGTTAGTATTGTGTTTGTAAGTTCTGTGAGAAATGGATGGGATGCTACGTGTGTTCCCATAGGTTGGTTCGATTGCTGGAAGTGATATTGTTAGAAGCAAGTTGTCAGTGTGTTCATCCGACTTGGGAGTGTTAATGAATGTGTGAGAAGAACTTGTGTAATTATCGTTAGCTAGTGTGTGACTAGGTTTAAGAAAAATATATGGTTGATGGCTTTGAGGCTTAGGGTCTTGTTGAAGATTCAAGAAGTAGCATGTCTTCGGAATACTTTGTGGAAAGAAAGGACATTAAATTATAGATCTGGAATTGTGGGGCAAAAATATCTCATTGTCCAGTAGTGTTATCTACATTTCATATAACTGTTATGATGTATTCCAAAAAGAAGATAACATGCATTTTTTTCAATCTGGTATGTTAATATTAGATCTGGCCCCATTAATCATGAAAAATTTGTTATGCCCTGACCATCATTCCTAACGAAACAGCACCTTCTGACATGAACTCCAAGTGTACAACATACATGAGCAAGCAGACAGCCAATCTTCCTGCAATCTCTTTCTCTCAACTCCCATCGAGTGACAAATTTACCTTTTGTTCCAGAATGGACGCCTTCTACATTGTAATTATAATCCTTGGAAGTAGAAGAGTAGAAACAGCGTAAATGCTAGATATAATTTCTCGCATTATGGATTTAAAACAACAATATGGCATTTACAAAAAAAAACTGCTGCTTGCCAATTGCGATGTGTAAATCTAAGCACCACATGTGTCCTGGTGGCTTGCCACAACCTGGCCACCTCATGCTGCCTGCGTTGCTGCCACACTATCATGGCTAGGAGAACGCTGAATGATGGGAAGGTGATGAAGTCCATAGCCAATGAGGAGGGAGGAAAACAATCACAGCTTTGTTGAAATATAAAAAATTCGGATTTAGAAGAGGCAAGGGTTTAAGTTAGACAAAAAAACTCTGGTCACTGCACAGGCACAGTAGTTTTTCTAGACTGGGCCATTAACACTTGTCTTAATAAACCAACCTGGAGTAACAGAACACAGTATCTCGCCCTCTGATGTAGTAAGCAGGCCTACTGGATGTGTACAAGACTACATCCCTTTATGTCACCTTTAACAATGTAGACCAGTGTTTCTCAAGCAGTGTGCAGCGGCACACTAGCGTGCTGCCGCGCCTATTAAAGTGTGCTGCAAAAATTTTGTAAATTTATTACATGAAGTATATTTTTAGTGATCATGTAATACAAAACTGATCTTACAGCTTGAATTCATTCAATAATAATTGGTGATATTAATTGCTTTGAACAAAAATAGATATACTTCGAAATTATTTTAAACAATTTAAAGAAAATCGAATTGAGAGTTTTCTTCATTCTAAGGTACCCACAAATTAGTGTATTTAGTTTAGTATATAGGAATACGCATGAAAAGTCATTATATCAATCATGCCTTTTAAGGAATATTAAAACTGCAATCCATTAGAAATCACCGCGGCTTTTTTTTCTCGGTCATGTGTAAAAATAGTTATTAACATATCTACTTCGTACATGTATTCTTTATGCCATTTTGACAGTTATATAGGATTAAAAAATTGTCATGCATTCGTTAACATTCACTTGCTTCAACAACATCAAAAGTAAATATTATCATTTTTTTTTTTTAAAGTTTTTGGTTGGCTATTTTAAAATCTGTCTTAATATGTCGATACCTATTGTACTATAATACACATACAACATTAACAATATTAACATGACAAAATTTTACTCATATGGCACCATGAGTTATTTCCTAATGCATCCCACAATATGAACCCACCTACAGTCTCTCACAGGCAAGCAGATGAGATGTCCTTGTAGATGTACAGCGTACTGTGGTGATGAAGGTCATTCTACCCAGCCAAGGGTCAGGCATGTCCACAAAGTTCATTTACAGACTTTGTAATGTACTGTAACTAGAGAGAAAAATTTTTTTTAACGATACAGACATCCATCAGTTCGCCTGCAGCTGAAGCACGCCCAGCGAGGCAGGAGGCTTAAGATCAAAGATTTGAGAGCCCAGAGGAAACACCGGAGTCATCGGAAAAGTTGTTACTGTAATGGCGGTGGCGCTCAACACTTCCATCACTGCCCAAGCTTTCGACGCTCAGCCGATCATCACTGTCACTCTGGAAGCCACCGATGATGTCAATTTCATCTACAGACCAAAACAGAAGTTATCAAAATGAATTAGACCAAAGACTAAAACAGAAGTTATCAAACTGAATTAGACTAAACACCAAAAAGAAGTTATCAAAATGTATTAGACCAGGGGTGGAAAAGATGTTGGTCGCAGTCCACAGGTGGACAGCTGAAAGATTTTAGGTGGACTGCTTGATACTTACAAGCTCTTTTAATTTTTTTTTCTAATTCTTCAATGTAATTTTTTTTTAAAGTATAATATTTTTTGTACAGAAATAAATGAAGTCTATGTTATTATATCTTTTGTGATACTAGTACTTAAATGTTACATGTTTGTTTAAATTTGTTCTTTTTACTGTTATCCCTTTTTACTTGCGTGTGGATTTAGTTATTTTTTTTTTTTAAATTTATAAACATTTTTGTTTGTTTTGAAAGCATTTTTCCTTTCACATGCATGTGGAGTTATTTTATTAACTATAGTGATTTATTTTTGACAGCTGAAAACTGTAACCGTAGCTAAAATGAAAAATTATACTTGATAGACCGCAGCCTCACTGAAAAAGCAGAAGTAGATCTTGCCACACTTGTGTGCCTAGGTCTGCATTAGACCATGTCTTCACTATCATATATTTTGTTTGTTTATTTTTCTGTGCCACATGTTTTTGTTGCAAATGTTGCCAGCTATGTACTTGTCCATTTATCTGTCTTGTGCCTCTATAAAAGCAACATGCATACCAACCTGTTTCTGGTTTTACACTGTATCAATATTAGTATAGTACAAGTTAAATGTCCTGAAGCCAAATCTTCTACTAGCAAAGTAAAGGAGGATCCCGTTTACACGCGCATTGAGGCATATTGGAAATATGGTGTTAGGCCAATATTTTCTTGACCATCGGCACACTAGGGGTGATGTGGTCAGCATCAAGGCGGCCGCCTTAACCTTCCCAGAGTTGCTCTGGTAACCAATTCTTGAGGCTGAGTTGACCCTAGAGCCGTTTGTGGTCTAAAAAATCCCACCTCAACTGGGGATTGAACCATGGACCACCGAGCAAGGAACCCAGTGCATTAACCACTGTGCTACCGAGGCTCCTAAAATCTTCTACTGGCATATAATATTTAGTTGTAAGGCATGAGAAAGACCAAGAGGCAGATGGATTAACTGTATTAGAGAAATTCTACGATACAAGGCCAAGGCCACATCAGCGACTGCAACATGCTTGGCTCAAGAATTAAAATATCAACTCTCCATGAGGTTGTGCAACCTCATCATTTAAAACAAACTGCTACAGAATTCATCACTGCACGAGCAAGGGTACCATCTGCAGCAGAGGCTCCATGCTCCGAAAGAAGTGAAATAGGAAGTGATGATATATAAACTTTGGTGAGAGATATCATTTACGACAGCTCCATCAAGAGAATCATTTATGACAGCTCCATAACAAGTGAAATGGAAAATGATAATGACATATAAACTTTGGTGAGATACATCATTTACGACAGCTCCATTGATAGACATGAGTTATGAAAGATTACACCATCAGGAGACACATGTTATGAATGATGAAAGCACCATAAAGAGACACAAGTTATGAAAGCTTTATTGAGAGACACGAGTTATGAAAGATTAAAGCACCATCAAGAGACATAAGTTATGAAAGCTTTATTGAGAGACACGAGTTATGAAAGATTAAAGCACTACAAAGAGACACAAGTTATGAAAGCACCATAAAAAGACACAAGTTATGAAAGGTCCACCGAAAGGCATGAGTTATGAAAGCTCCATCAAAAGACATACTTCATGAAAGCACTATTGAGTGACATAATTTATAAAACAGCCACTGAAAGACATAAGTTATCAGTTCCACAAACTTACCGGATTCTTCGGATTTTACAGATGAGGTAGAAGACATTGATGATGAGGACAAATTAGTTGAAGTACTACACTCGCTGATACTGCGCTCCTGTCGCAGACGAAAAGGACCATGACTGTGGCTGCTTTGCTGGTTGAACTGGTTGAGCTGATTCAGCTGGTCCAACCTGCGTCGCAGATGTCTGTTTTCACACTCCAACTGGTCACGTAATAGCATGGCCTTGCGTTCTTTTTCTTCTAAATTCTGTGAAAACAAAGTCACTTGTATGAACACATATGAAATATAACCAGGAAATGTCACAATCATGACACATGATAGGGATGCTTAATATTAACAAATTCATAAAATAACATCAAAGTGAAGTACTTTCACCTACCTTGCAAATTATAAACTACTCCCAGAATGTGATGGTATGACAAAATCATCAATGTCCAAACTGCTGATAAGAACTACACAGGTGCCAGTGTAACAGGAGATGAGGACAACACGTCGATAAACAGGCAACTTTCCGATAGAATTACATGGAAGCCCTTGTTTTGGAATCTTCAGGGAAAGAGAGGAATGCCAAAAAATGCACTGAAAACAGAACTGAAGGCAGACATGAAAGGAATATAGAAGACAAAGAAAGATCTTGAGCAGACAGCACAGAACTGGAGGACTAAGCAAGAGTTTGTTGAAGACCTATGCTCCTTGGGGAGAGCAGAAGAATAATGATGGTGATGATTCCTAGCATGTGATAATGTGCTGCCGTAGCTGCAGCTCTGAGGAGCCAAAATAATGCTGACCTAAATGACCTAAAAGCAGTACTCTACAAACCGTGTCAGTGATTTAAAAAGTACTGCTACTAAGTGGTAACCTTCAGACTCCGTGCAGGCCACAATAGACTTAGATACCATCTATTCAACAAGATGAAGATAGGAACTATTGATCATTTATGTTCTGATATAGTGTTAAAGTTAAAGGGTTGGTTCCTTTAAAGTTTTTCAACAAGTATGGTAATGTTATACACAGCCATAAAGGAAATTGAATGAGGATTATATAAAATATAAAAATCGGACAAAACAAGTTATTTTAAATATAAGATCCCAAAAACCTGGCCAACAATCACAAGTATGTAGGAAAATTGGCCCTGAATGCTTTAAGAGTGAAAAATCCCTTTCTGTGTATGCCCAATGAGTCTGACATGAGTGACTGTCATGTTGTGCTATACTCTGGTTATGATGTGTTTAGTCCACTTCACTTCTTAAAAATGTTATCTCTTAACCTTTAAAATTGTGAAAGGGTTTTGTCTCTGTGATTTGATAATCTAGTGACTGCCAAAGTAACTTATTTTTTGTGTGATTTTCTATCTTAATATATGCCGATTAGATTAGTTCTTTCTGTAGTTATCAGTGTTGTGCCCTAACATAGACTTCTTGGTTCTTCTGAAAAAAAAATTGTTATAGTTTTATTCACATTACTGTTTTATTTGTGACAAAAGAGTGTCTTTCCTTTTCTTGAAGCCAATTGAAAAGTAGTTAGAGCATAAACTTGAACCATATGTATTTTATTTCCAAAATGAATGTAGTTTACAAATATTTGTATCTTGTATAACATAAGTGATTGATTTGCTATCTTGAGTGGGTAATTCTGATATGTTTTTGTTTTGTTTTTTTTGTAAACATTTTTTCTTCACAGTCTCCAACTATTTTATACCCATAAAAAAATTTTTAAATTTATAAACTGAACATATTCAGAATCCTCATTCATTTTCCTTTTTAAATATATATAACATGACTATATTTGTTAAAAACTTTGAAATAACTGACACTTACATGGTAACACTATATGAAAAATCTGAGTCGCAAAAAATTCCTTGCGTAAAAATTGGGAAAACCCCTACGTCCTGAAAGAGTTAATATATGCCGTTAGATAAGTTCTTTCTGTAGTTATCAGTGTTGTGCCCTAACATAGACTTCTTGGTTCTTCTGAAAAAAAATTGTTATAGTTTTATTCACATTACTTTTTATTTGTTTTATTGCGGTTCCCTTCAAATTATCTTTTTGTTTTACTCTTACAGTTTATACAATAATTTCATGAGTCGGCACATTCACTACAATGAACTAATTCATAGTAAAGATAGAAAATTTAATAGCGCACATCACCAAACATCAGGGAAGATTTTGACTGCATATGGTTTCCAAGGGATGCGAAGGAATTCACGCTGATCGTATGTGAATTCAAAGGTTAGACTACTAACCAAGACCCTCAAGCACCTGCAGTGGTGCATCCTGGAAACAGCAACCTCTGAGTTCTTGAGCTGCCTGTCCAATGCTCATGGATCGATTAGCCGCATCAGAGCGGACCAACATCAGAATTCCCACTGTGGTGCAACATACTGAGAACCTAGCATTGTACACCAAGCCCCATACTTAGCACCAGCTTCCACCTGGTCGACTGAATGCTGGAGGATCCAACAGCTGAAAAATGACAGATGAGGGCAGCTGGGAAGTGGCTCTCTGCAGGACATGATCATTCTTTTGGAGAGCCCAAAGCTATATTTAGAGTGCGCCTGGATAGTGAGGAATGCATAGTATGCTGCCTCTCTTTCCCCCTGCTAGCTTATAACTAGATATTAGGATCCTTTAAATGTATACCGAGCTATGAACAAATAAGTGGAAAAAACTAAAGTTCACAATTCCAACTCAACAAGCTGTGGGATGGCAGGAAAGCCACATGAAAATCCTAGATCTACAAATTTAGATAAAGTCAAAGGAAATCAACTTAGCTGCAAAACAGCAACAAACTCAGCAGCCCTAGTTCAACACCAATAACAACAACAACATATGGTTCTCCAACGATGAAAGAAACACTGTAATGAAAAGTCACGTATACGACGGAATCAACGCTGTGTAACAATTTGTGGGCTGCAAAAAAATTAACGCCATATTCATACTGACCTTGTGCCGTGAAAGTCAAACATCAATAAAGAATAAAAAATGCATTGAGTGAGATGAACTGTGCAATACGGGTAAGTAATATAACAAGAGCACATACACGTACAATACGAAACATCACAGTAACAGAAATCAATAGAACTAGATCATAAAACATCCTGTGCAGCTTCCAGAGTGGAGGCTAGGTCAAGACCAAAATACAAAAAAATAACATAAACAATAAGAACATTGTTCCTTAAGCATGTCATAGGAGGCAACCTGTGAGGTTGGACATACAGAATAGGACTGCTCCTTCTGTGTCATAACAGGCGACTAAAATGATGATGTGTATGAGGCTGGCAAACCTCATTCCCTTGGTTTGATTCCTCATTGAGCCTTTTATACTTTCCTGTTGTCTAGTGTCGTAATTCTTTCTGACTTATGAATACCTGCCATTTAGCTATATTTATTTATTAATCATATCAGATGGGATAGCTTACCCATTGAACAAACTTCCTTAGCTACCATCCACAACATGTCTGGTAAGCCACAGCATTACTATTCTTTATCCCAACATTGACCTCTGAGAATCCCAAAGGTTTTTCCAATGTGAGGAAAAGCTCATTCCCCACAATCTGACACCTAAGGCAACCTCCTGACCCTAAAACCAACACAGCACATCTATGGAAACCTGGAATGAGTTCCACAGACATGAATAAGGCTAATGGATACATATGGTCTCCAGCTTTGCAGGCACTCAAGAAAGAAATGGCATTGATGTACTAACAGAAAGCCAGGCTTGCACTGTCCTAACTTATTTGTTGCATATTTACATGTAACCAGAATAAAGCAAACACGTGTGCCAGGTTTATTACTGTAGGCAGATTTGTGCTGGGACCATACAGTAGTGTGCCAAAATGATAATGAACAAGGTAGTTGAAAGTGGCAAGAAAGGAAAATATCTGTTACTTAGAGCTGGTAAATAAATTACAAAGTAGCTAAATAGGGAATATCTTATCAGTGGGAAAGTCCAGTGGAAAGGTAAAAGGTCAGTTTTATGTCAAAGCAGTAGTCCACTGAAGGAGGAAAAAGGTGTGTGTGTGGGGGTGGTGTCAAAATCCAAGATCATCTACTTAAGGAAAAACAACAAGCTAGTCTAAATGCAAATGTTTTTGTGTAATAATATTTTGGTCCACTTTTATTGTTACAAAAGTGTTGTTAAACATCTCCAGGTATAGAGGTTTGCCAGGACAGCTCTATGCTATCCTATCAGCTGTCTTCCTTTTGGCCTGGGTCCAGTCCAATCATCAGTCATTCAGGGATTGTTTGATGTTGTCCTGTCAGCAAACTCTGGGTCTGGATCTCTGGCTTTAGGTTTCCCATATTTGTTCTATTTTTAGCCATCTTCTGATCTTCTCCAATCTGCTGACACATCATATCATAACTGGGACTGTTCCTGCAACTGGACATTGTCTGGTTGTGGACCATGTCCCTTCTTGTTACTTCAGTCATCTTTCTCAGAGATCTCATTTCTGAGGTTTGTTGCTGGCTTTTATTGGTTGTAGTGATGAAAATTAGGTCTCAAAGTTCAATAATGGAAAAACTACCCACTGTTTAATTCAAGCTGCATCCAAACTGATATATTTTAATGTTTTTGTCACTTAACTATTTTTGTAACCTTAACTTTTTTTGTGAACTTATTGTTTGTCTGCTGCCAATCATTACACAAAAATAGGAGATGATTATATTCCACAAACGACTACTTATTGATCAGTATAGATGGAAAATGAAATTTTGTAACAGAATATGAAAAGGAAATCTTTTTTGGTATCTGGGTTATCAAATATCCTTGATATTTAACAAGTAAACTTATGTCCTAAATTATCAGAAAGTGAAATTAGCTGTAATTTAATTGGTAGAATAAAGTGAATGATATTAAATTTATGACATGTTCATCCTACTGTTATACAGTACCACAGGCTGGTTTATACAATTCACTGCATTTTTATTTTGAATGCCATGCCAAATAACTGAGGTGTTATTGTTTAACCAGGTGTGGTGAAGTGGGATGTTATAAATATTTATAAGGGACTTAGTGTACTGACTGAGATCAGCTGTGAAGGTATATATATATCTAATAAGAGTAGTATATTATATATATAACCTTACTTGCTACCACATATCTATATATCTCAGTCAGAATTATTCTGGAATAGTGTGATGCTACGTTATGTGTCTAGGGTATGTGTATGGTGAAGTGTAAGTCACAACAACAGACAGATAAACAATTTAATTTAATCCACTACTCTTAACAACACTGTGACACTCACATACATATAACACTCTATGAGAATATCTTAAAGAAGTCACTCGTAACGTTTCAAATAACAATATGTATTCATTACCGGCATGAATGAATATGTGTCCTGATTCAACTACAAGGGAACCAGGAATCACAATCAATTTAAATTACAAGTTATGTACAGAATGTATTTAATATGAATATTGTAGTGACATATATTATTACAAATGTTCTATGTGTGTCAGTTGTGTAGTAGTAAAATGAGGTAATACTGGTTTTGTTTTGTTCAAGCTCTGTTGGTATTTGTCATCATGACTTCAATAGTTTGTCTTTAGGGACTAGTATTGGAGATGTACACAGTTCCTGATTTTAAGACAAGTAAATTCCCCTCTTAATGTTAATTTTATAAAGTTATTTCAAGATGAGGGGACATAATGTTGAGCTCAGCTGGCCAACTCTGCTTATCTTGAGTGATGGCGGCAGGAGAGGACTCCTCTGCTCGAATTCTCCTCTGGGCTCTGGAGACACCTCACTGATAGCTAAAAGACCAAGGAGTATGCTGTCCGACTCTGGATTCAGCAAAGCTCTGACTAGGTGCTGCTCACTATCATCAAGACCACTGTCCCTGAAATCAAGAAGGATGTACCTTCTACTTCATAACTAATTTATATTCTCTTTTACACTGATCACAATACAGCACAAACATTGAGTTCAGAGCATTAGGCCAACTGTCAGCTTCATTTGAAATACTTTATTCCAGTATTACCCTTCTTAATGGTTACTACGCCTCTGCACTTCCAGCATTATTTCTTTCTAGTCAATCATCCAGGTGTCAGTGTACTGTTGGGCCATTCCATGCCGTTTTACTTCTCTCCGACACCCTCTGTTCAGGCTGGAGCATTTTAGGCTTTACCTCACGTTTGCCACTGAACTACACATATATATATACAGGCATAAATCAACAATTCACATTCAATTTTCATTAAAAGATATTGAATGGTTCAAGCTTACCACAATTCATACGAATAAACACAGATACGTTGATTAGCAATGAATTCTGGCACAAACTGGCACAAATTTCCATCTGCTTATCTTCCAGGCTTTTATTGAGCAAAATATAGCTGGCTTCAACGCACTGATGCTTTATCAAGATCATTTAAACAAGTGGTCTCGAACTAACGCTCCCAAGTGTGTATATCAGCGAGACTGGCCAATGAGCCACGTTTCGACAAGTGTTTGAAAAAATGTTATCTTTTCCCGTCTCCCCCTAACAACCAAGATAGTATTTATAGCCCGACCAATCGTGGTTAGGCTTTCATTTGTTGCGCTCCAATCAATTTGGAGTTTACATGGTAGGCTATTTCTGTAACGTAAATTTTTTTCAAACACGTTAAAAAAAATCTTATGAGCAGAAATGATGTTATACTGTCAGGCACCCCCAATATTTTATTTTGGGTATAATTTATTAATTCCTGGACTATTTGCGTAACGTTTTACATATTCTTCGTCAGCAAGCCCTAAGGAACCCAAAAATACTAATTTAAAGGAGCTACGTGGCTGCGTTCAAAATATGCAATTTCTAGGATAGTCGTATAGTTGTTTTATTTTTTTTTGTGAGAACCGCCACCTGTCCTGCTGTACTGTCAGACTAATGTCAGGATTTCGGACATAAACAGTAGAATGTCAGGTTTCCCCAATAAGCGTTTTTTATGATTTTAAAACCTAACTCTGGGAAAGGGTAGTGTATTTTATCACTGTCCGTCTGAAAAAGTTAGTGCTTGTAGACTTACACGCGTGATAGTAGTAATTGTGTATCGCGCGACGCGTGTTTAATGTTCGGCTTTCTGCCTCTCCCTTCTCGCTATCCTTTTGTCCATCTGTTCGTTCGTTTTGGTAACGCAGTATAATTAATGTTAGGATTAATTTAGGTCATTACACAGTACGTCTCAATGTTTTTCTTAGAAATACAGCACACGTTTCATTGAAGAAAGCGGGTATAATACAGTAAGCTTTTACTATCAACGTGAAAGCGTTACAATTTGCAGACGAAGCAGAAAACAAGGGGGATTTCGAGTACATTCCTTGTGACAGCACTGTTATTTACCATTCTTCTTCCTTTATTTATTATATGTATTTATTAGGCTTTATATTTACCTAATAATTTATATATGTGGATTAGAATATTTCATGACACCTCCCCTCTTAAAACAGACATTATATGTCAGTCCTTTATTCTATATACACATAGATAAATGTAAGTCAACTTGACTTTACTCTGCTATGGTGCTATCATGGTTTTATGTAGTTGGGTCCATTCAGAGTAGGCACTACTCATGAAATCTGCCTCAGACTTCTACATCCAATAATATATTTCGGTTATGTTACTGAACAGCTGCAAGTGTGAGTGCTTGTCTTAATGCTGCTTCGCAACCCGTATTCACCATTTCTCTTCTCTGAGTCTGCACAATGACATGTCCAGAGAACATTATATTTCCCTCAAAATGTAAGTTATGAGAAGATAACATATACCTGGTGATAGCAGAGTTTTAGTAGTGGATCCCATAATCTTCTTATTATCCTGTATGAAACATTCGGAATATCCTCAATCAAAGAGGCAACTCAGGGATTCATTACGTTCCTCCGAAATGTTTACATCCAACAATTTTGTCTGATCTCAGGTTTTACTGGAATCTGATATTATCCTTTACTCAGATCCACCCTTGAGAAATATTTAGCTTTATTTAGCCTGGCAAACAGCTGATTTGTATCCGGCAATGGATCCACCTGTCCTTCTGTAATAGCATTCAGTCTCCTGTAATCTATACAGAGTCTATGTTCTCCATAGGGCTTCCTTAAGAGTACAACACCGGAACTATACGAAGACTCACTGTGCGAAATAATTCCTTCCTTCAATAGATAGTCTATCTCTTCCTTCAAAGCTTTTTCCTTAGCAAACGGAATCGAATATGGTTTCATACAGACAGGTGTGGAGTCTATGAGTTTCATATCATATTCCAATAGGTTTGTATGCCCTGGTCGGTCTGTTAACACCTCTGCATGATTATTTAGAACCTGTTGCACTCTCTCTTTCTGAGTTTTTCGTTAAATGTGTACTGATTTTCACCTGTGCTGCTGTCTCACAGGGGTGTAATGGATATTCAAATGATGAAAGTGGTTCCTTTTTCATCTCCATGGCGATGGACAAGGTCAACAAGTGTGTCTCTTCCTGATGTTCTCTTTCCAAATATTTCTTCAGGAGATTCACATGATAGATTTTTTCTTTCCCCCTTCTTATCTATCTTATAATTTGTTCTAGACACCTTCTCTAGAACTGTATATGGACCCTGCCATCCAATTTGTAACTTATTCTGACTCCCGGGCAAAAGAAGCAGTACCTTCTCTCCCACAGCCAAATTTCTGTCTTTCGCCTTCCTGTTATAATAGGCAGCATGTTTCTTCCTGGCTTGTTTCAAATTTTCATTGGCAAGTTTCCAGCCAGTTTTCAACCGAGTGGTCAGCTCATTCACATATTGGTATGAAGATGTAATGTTTTCCTCTGCCTTTTCATCAGTCCACGTTCTTAACATAGCTACATATGGACCTTTAATTGTGTGGACCTATTTGTCCATGCACCGGTATGGTCTCTTCCACTCGAAGCTTTATAGTGATGATTTTTCCTCCCAGAATTATCATTCACAAAACGACCGCTACCAATTTTTCTTTTGGGGCTTTCTCCCCACTTAAAATTCTTGATGAGAGATTTCCTCTCTACATCCTCTTCCTCCAGTTTGTTTAAGTCCGATTGAGGGTTTTTCGGCTTATCCTGGGGTAAGACATCCTTTTGCACTCTCCGCATAGTGGCCATTGTAAAACAGTTAAGTGAAGCTTGTCCGTGAAAAGGGGCTTCCCATTCCATTTGGTCCACTTTATCAAATCTATATTTCTTTTTATTGTCAGGCCTAATTTTGCCCCGTGGCGTGTCCAGGTCCTGATCCATGTTCCCACTTGTGGGTGTTCCCTCATGTGCTATGCTACACCTTTCTACAAAATTCTCAATGTCCCATCTTGCTTTGGGCCAATAATAATTGTGAGCCACCTTTTGAATGATGGTACCTATCTTCTCATGGTCCCCATCTGGTTTCACATGTAGGCTCCTTATTAATTCTGTCCTATATCTTTTAGGAAGAACCAGCTGTCCCTGACCTTTGGATCTAGCTCCAGTCTTCCTATACATCAACTTGTTTTTCATGTAAAAATCTCCCTTGCCTGGAGTTGTATGACAAGTTGACAATTTTCTGAAACAAGGCTTGAGTGTTTTATCCCCAGCCTGTGCCTTCCTCATCTCTTCTGGAGTGGTATCTAACATAATATCCTCCTCCTGTCTTGAGGTCGACCTGACATGAAGGGTTGCCATATACACAGGTTTCCTTCTGCAACGGTCAGTGTCATGATTGTCCATCTGACAATTCTTACACCACCTTTTTCCTTGGTTGAAAGATTTTCTTTCATCATATTTCCTTTCATCGAATTGTGGGAATTTATTTTTATTGTCATACCGTGGCCATCAAATTGGTGCTTACCTTTATTTTGATCCCTAGGATCAAATTTATTAAAGTTCTGTGGTGCCCTAAAGTTATCCACTTGTTTCTTTTTATTACCTGTTACCTCTGCTTGAGCTGCTTGATACCTTTCAGCAACATTTAGCAACTCATCCAGCCTCTCTGCACCTTGTTCCATGAGAAACTTTCTCAGGTCTGGAGCCATGGACTCTCTTAGTTGCTCTATAAGGACCATTTCCTTAAGATCTTGGGTTTTCCCCAGAGAAGTCCATTTCTCCAAGTATGTCTCTATTCGTGCAGAGAACTGGTGATAGGTTTCACCTGACAGTAGTTTAGCATTCCTAAATTTTTTCCTATAAAATTCAGCATTCTTTTCATATCTTAACAAAAGAGCCTGCTTTAGCATGTCATAATTTTCCTGATCACCTCTGCTCATTTTTGCAAAAACTTCATAAGCTGCCCCACGAAGTCCCTGAGATAACTTTAAGCTCCACCTTTCTCTCTCTAACCCATACGTGGTAGCTAATAGCTCATACCTATTTATATAGCTCTCAATATCATCGTCTTTCTCAACAAAATGATCTAAATGAAAATTCATAGCTGAGATTGAGGCTCCTTGAGTAACCGTAGCATCAGAGGCAAAGGGACTGGCACCATTTTCAGGAGCATGGCCTTGAAACTCAAACTCCCTTAGTCGTAACTCATGTTCCCTTTGTAATCTTTTATCTTCTGCTTCCCTTTCTGCAGCTAATTTCCTCTCTTCCCTTTCTGCAGCTAATTTCTTCTCTTCCCTTTCTGCAGCTAATTTCTTCTCTTCCCTTTCTGCAGCCAATTTCTTCTCTTCCCTTTCTGCAGCCAATTTCTTCTCTTCCCTTTCTGCAGCCAATCGTTTGTCTTCTCTTTCTGCCTCCAATTTCTTAGCCTCAGCCTCAATCTGCAACCTCTTAGTCTCAGCCTCAGCTTGCAACCTCTTAGTCTCAGCCTCAGCTTGCAACCTCTTAGTCTCAGCCTCAGCTTCAAATTGTAACTTCTTAATTTCCCTTTCAGCCTCTAACCTTCTTTCGGCTTCTTTTTCTAATCTTCTTTCTTCGCGTTCAATAAATTTGTCACATTCCGTTGTGACATAGGCAACCATAACTTGCCCATCTAATCCTAACTCTTTTGCAGTCTGAACCGCAGCAGATCGAAATTTGGCCAGGTCCGCCATTGTCTATCAGGTAACTTAATACAATGTCTAACCAACAATTCAATCTCTAATGGACAACACAGGCACCGTGAGCTCAACCTTATTTAATTCCACCCAAGGATACCTTCTAATTCTTATATTCCCTGAAGTGAATTACCCCCAATATTTTTAATAGTTAAAGATTCAAAATCCCAAGAGCGAGACCCCAATATATGTGGTGAAGTGGGATGTTATAAATATTTATAGGGGACTTAGTGTACTGACTGAGATCAGCTGTGAAGGTATATATATATCTAATAAGAGTAGTATATTATATATATAACCTTACTTGCTACCACATATCTATATATCTCAGTCAGAATTATTCTGGAATAGTGTGATGCTACGTTATGTGTCTAGGGTATGTGTATGGTGAAGTGTAAGTCACAACAACAGACAGATAAACAATTTAATTTAATCCACTACTCTTAACAACACTGTGACACTCACATACATATAACACTCTATGAGAATATCTTAAAGAAGTCACTCGTAACGTTTCAAATAACAATATGTATTCATTACCGGCATGAATGAATATGTGTCCTGATTCAACTACAAGGGAACCAGGAATCACAATCAATTTAAATTACAAGTTATGTACAGAATGTATTTAATATGAATATTGTAGTGACATATATTATTACAAATGTTCTATGTGTGTCAGTTGTGTAGTAGTAAAATGAGGTAATACTGGTTTTGTTTTGTTCAAGCTCTGTTGGTATTTGTCATCATGACTTCAATAGTTTGTCTTTAGGGACTAGTATTGGAGATGTTCACAGTTCCTGATTTTAAGACAAGTAAATTCCCCTCTTAATGTTAATTTTATAAAGTTATTTCAAGATGAGGGGACATAATGTTGAGCTCAGCTGGCCAACTCTGCTTATCTTGAGTGATGGCGGCAGGAGAGGACTCCTCTGCTCGAATTCTCCTCTGGGCTCTGGAGACACCTCACTGATAGCTAAAAGACCAAGGAGTATGCTGTCCGACTCTGGATTCAGCAAAGCTCTGACTAGGTGCTGCTCACTATCATCAAGACCACTGTCCCTGAAATCAAGAAGGATGTACCTTCTACTTCATAACTAATTTATATTCTCTTTTACACTGATCACAATACAGCACAAACATTGAGTTCAGAGCATTAGGCCAACTGTCAGCTTCATTTGAAATACTTTATTCCAGTATTACCCTTCTTAATGGTTACTACGCCTCTGCACTTCCAGCATTATTTCTTTCTAGTCAATCATCCAGGTGTCAGTGTACTGTTTGGCCATTCCATGCCGTTTTACTTCTCTCCGACACCCTCTGTTCAGGCTGGAGCATTTTAGGCTTTACCTCACGTTTGCCACTGAACTACACATATATATACAGGCATAAATCAACAATTCACATTCAATTTTCATTAAAAGATATTGAATGGTTCAAGCTTACCACAATTCATACGAATAAACACAGATACGTTGATTAGCAATGAATTCTGGCACAAACTGGCACAAATTTCCATCTGCTTATCTTCCAGGCTTTTATTGAGCAAAATATAGCTGGCTTCAACGCACTGATGCTTTATCAAGATCATTTAAACAAGTGGTCTCGAACTAACGCTCCCAAGTGTGTATATCAGCGAGACTGGCCAATGAGCCACGTTTCGACAAGTGTTTGAAAAAATGTTATCTTTTCCCGTCTCCCCCTAACAACCAAGATAGTATTTATAGCCCGACCAATCGTGGTTAGGCTTTCATTTGTTGCGCTCCAATCAATTTGGAGTTTACATGGTAGGCTATTTCTGTAACGTAAATTTTTTTCAAACACGTTAAAAAAAAATCTTATGAGCAGAAATGATTTTATGCTGTCAGGCACCCCCAATATTTTATTTTGAGTATAATTTATTAATTCCTGGACTATTTGCGTAACGTTTTACATATTATTTGTCAGCAAGCCCTAAGGAACCCAAAAATACTAATTTAAAGGAGCTACGTGGCTGCGTTCAAAATATGCAATTTCTAGGATAGTCGTATAGTTGTTTTATTTTTTTTTGTGAGAACCGCCACCTGTCCTGCTGTACTGTCAGACTAATGTCAGGATTTCGGACATAAACAGTAGAATGTCAGGTTTCCCCAATAAGCGTTTTTTATGATTTTAAAACCTAACTCTGGGAAAGGGTAGTGTATTTTATCACTGTCCGTCTGAAAAAGTTAGTGCTTGTAGACTTACACGCGTGATAGTAGTAATTGTGTATCGCGCGACGCGTGTTTAATGTTCGGCTTTCTGCCTCTCCCTTCTCGCTATCCTTTTGTCCATCTGTTCGTTCGTTTTGGTAACGCAGTATAATTAATGTTAGGATTAATTTAGGTCATTACGCAGTACGTCTCAATGTTTTTCTTAGAAATACAGCACACGTTTCATTGAAGAAAGCGGGTATAATACAGTAAGCTTTTACTATCAACGTGAAAGCGTTACAATTTGCAGACGAAGCAGAAAACAAGGGGGATTTCGAGTACATTCCTTGTGACAGCACTGTTATTTACCATTCTTCTTCCTTTATTTATTATATGTATTTATTAGGCTTTATATTTACCTAATAATTTATATATGTGGATTAGAATATTTCATGACACCAGGGCTGCTGAGCACATCACTGTTCTGCAGCCAGTGCCATCTTGAAAGACTCTGCACCCATTCTATAACTGTTGGGTTGTGCTGTATAGTGTTTGTGATTGTTGGGGAGCCTGGTAATAGGTTTCTTCTTTCCATGGTGAATCCTGGACAAGTGAGCTGAGCTGTCTCATATGGATGGGGTTTTTAGGTTAACGTGAGGGGTTTCACTGAAGTGCTTGTTGAGTCTAGTGTGTTCTGTTCTTAGTTACAAGAATGTGTCTGATCCATGCGACATCATTGATGTTGTCATTTTTATTGGGTGGGTAACTTCTTTATACATGGCAGACCCTTTTGTCCATCGGATCAGCCATCTCTCACTGATGTTGTTTTGTAGTATAACTTTAGCAAATAACGTCGGTGCCTCGTGTGGTTCCCTGAGTTCTCTTATAAGACAAAGAAAAAATAGGATTACTACACCCTCAGGCAAGTCGTACAAGGTGACGGTTGTACAATGTGGCTGGCAACCTCATCATGTCAAATGAACTATTACAGAAACCATCACTGCAAAAGTATGTTATTGCTTGGTGTGGGTTTCCTGCAAGAGAACCAGGTGCAGCGGTGGCTTCATGCTCCATAAGCGCAAATGAAAATGATGAATCCTGCCCATAATTATTTGTGAGCCTGTGGCATTTCTGCAACTTCGGTTGAAAGAGGGTGGAAATACGTGTGGTGGGGGGGCGCAGCAAAGAAAGATAGAAGCTTTAATGTCCATAACGTATGTAAACTTTGATGCCCAGCACTTATGTATAAAGGTACTAATAAACAAACTATAGTAATTCAGTCACTCCAAACACTACCAGTGACAAACAAGAGACACAATAAAGACTTGTGACATTTCAAACATGAAGCTGCATTTTTCCCGGGCGAAATTAAAACACTAAACTAAAGACAAAAACATGACAATCTCTATGGTATGTATAAATTGACAATCAATCAAAACCCTTTAACTCCTCAAGAAGCACATGCCTTCAACAAACACTTGCCAATTCCTTTTGTCATGCACCTTCAGCCTTTTCAGCATCTTCCTCATAATATTTATTTCTGTACGTATAAGTTGTACTGTCTAAAGCATATGAAGAACTGAGTAAAAGTCTATAAAGCTATTGGCTAAAAATAGACAACTGCATAGAAAGGACCAATTTACTTCACACACATCATACAGGCCATACGTTTTTGGTAGTAATGATTCAAAACATACAAACCTTAATGAAAGATCTAGCTTTTGTCAAAAGACCTAATGTAGTATGGCGAGAAGAGTCTACTCCAAGGGGAACAAGATCTTTTAAACGTTCCAAGCAATGCCTCAAGTGAGCTCTTCTGCAAATGAGATAAAATTCCATCATAATTAAGGAACAATGTAATTTAAAGACACAAATGAATTACCTTGCTGAATACTAAGTTGTAAATTTCAAACCATACGTTCTACATCAGACAGTTTATGGCTAAAAATTTAGTTATCTTTATCTGCTGTTTCTACCATATCATTAACATATATAATTATTTATTATTTAATAAGTGACACCTCCATACATGTGGATATATGGTTTAAATGGGTAATAGACTAAAATATAGAACCAAAAAATTATTGCTTTACACGTACCCAGCTGTAAATTGGTGCCTGATTTTGAGCAAGGGAAGACAAAGGCACTGAGGAAGGGAACCTGTCATCCTACCTCATAAAGCTGAGACCTAGTACAGTGAAGTCTCTCACACTTCACTCCCCTATGTCAGTATATGCCATGTGACTGTTGTACAAATCATGCACAAAACATTATTCACGTAAGGAAAGGAACAAAAGAAAGGCTGACTTTTCGGACAGTAAACTGAGGTTTTAATTTTATATCTGTGAAGATGGAATTAACAAATAATTTTTACTTCAAATTACAGACAGAAACAGGGGCCAAATGTTAGAGACTTCCCCACACTAGGTCCAGTTTTATGAGGTGGGGGGGGGGGGGGGGGGGGGGGGGGGGGGGGTGGGGGGGTGGGGGGGGGTGGGGGGGGGAGAAAGAGTTTCCTGCCTTGCCGTCTTTGCCTTTCCTAGCTCAATAGCAGAGTCAGGTACCCATTTACAGTTGGGTAGACTGGAACACTATGCTACTATAGAAGACCTAAATGCAATCACTCTGCCTGGAAATGTTTATTCCGCACCAACCTAAAACCATGATCAAACAAGTCAAAGAATTCATAGACCTCGTGAAGTTTATTCACCAAGAAGGATTACAACACAGTCAGAGAACAAGAAACCAAACATCTAGAGGCTACCTTGATTGAGACAAAGTAATTGTTAATAAACAACCTGTTCATACCAACTCTATGTTACCAGTGTCAAACATCAACATCATTTTTTTGTGTGTGATCCTTATGGAGCATGGAGTGACCGCTGCAACTGGTCCCCTTACAGGAAGCCAGCACCAAGCAGTCACATGATCTTGTAATGGTGGTTTATGTAGCTATTATTTATAATGATGAGTGTCAGCTTACATGCACAACCTCATATTACCTCCCTTGTATGATTCCTGAAGTAGGCCTATTATTTCTTTGTCTCTTCTGATTACTCTGGCAACTACACCAAGCAAATGTCAAACATGTTCATTCCCAAATTACATGTGATGATGATCACAATGTGTGAAATGAGATGCCTACGAAAAGCCGCCCATGTCGGTAGAAAAAAATAGGGGGACAACATATGAAAACGATGGAGGGGAAAAAATCCACATATAAGCAAATAAAATGTTATGACTTCAGAATACAGCCAAGTGAGCCTAGGAACACACAAGCCTTGAATAAGCAGATCGTCATACAGAGCAAAAGGTCGCCCCCCCCCCCCCCCCCCCCGGAAATAGGAAAGAATTGCTAAGGAAATCTTTGCAGAAACACGTGACATAGACCAATGAAACTCGTTTCGCATGGAAATAAAAAATGATTCTTCCCACCACACGAGGAAAGAAAATCAAATAAGTAGCCTACAAAATTCCTCCAGTCATTAAACACACAATATACCCCAATTATAACCAACTTTCAGGTTGAACAGGGTATTACAGCAACATAATAGACGAAAACAACAACAACAACACATCCAGTCATTACTTCTTACTCGTTACAGAATAATGGCAAGTTGCATTATCTGTTTAGCAGAAGCGGACTACTAGGAAAATGTTGCTTAATATACGATGTTACAACCCAAATTCACGAGCGATTAAACAAACCTATATTCTAGCCTGAGAACTAAATAATATTGGTACGTTATAAAACTTTCGCAGGGAAAAGGAGAGGTAGGGGAGTCCCACCCATCTGTTAAATAAAGGTATGGAACAACATGCGGCAGCTGTCGAGTGGGAATGTTATTTAAGAGCAGAGACGGTGGGGTTAGGTCGGTGGCGGCGGAATGTTTTGCTGCGGCCGAACGTGCTGGTTGAACGTTGTGTGTAGAATAGTGTGTCCTGATCTCTCGCGCCCCCCTACGCCTGGCCGATAGTGATAGCGGGCATGGACTACGTATGCAGTTGCCAAATTTAGGCCAAGGTTGTAACCATTCAGGCTAAACAGAAACAGACTCGCCCGTTAGTCCAACAGGCTGCCTAGCCTGCTTAGCTTCTGGGTTGTTTTTCCTCACAGGTTAAAATATAAAAATGCTCGAATAATTTATATCGCAAGACGATGCATAAGACTTTGAAAATATGACACAACTGCGGGAAATGGCCACTATTCGGACTGCTTCTTTGGCTCTATTGTAGGCCTACTTATTTTACTTTTACAATCCAGAAACGGTTCCTGGGGGTATCTAATGAGACAAAAGATAAGACTAATGCTCCGTCACGCATGTCGCACAATGCCACTTTCTTCCTCGTACACTATCAGACGTCCACTTGAATGTTCTCAAAGAAAGCAGTAGTCAGTAGTTTGAGGCTGCCTGAATCCCCGTACAGCTTGTCCATGACAGGAACTGGCGTCGGCACAATGCGACTAACATGAGGTTGTGCAAGAGGCTGACAAACTCATCACTTAAAATAATTCGCTGCAGAAACCAACGCCGCAAGAAATGGTTTTTGCCTGGTGCAGGCTTCATGCAAGGGGAGACCATCTGTAATGGGTAAGCAGCAAAACTGAAAATACTGTTTCCAGAAAATGGAAAGTATTCTATGCAACACATCTTTTTCACTGGAGGTAAGGTCCTGTCCGTCAAGGCCTAAAATCCCATCCGCTGCAGACCCAAATAGAACAGTCCCAACTAAGATGGTTTGGCCATGTCTGCAGAATGGGAGAAGATCGGCTACCATGACAAGCATGGGAAACAAAGAGCCAGGGATCCAGACCTCCAGGACGACCCAAAGTCCGCTGGGAGGACAACATTAGACAATCTTTGAAGGACCGAGGACTAGAATGGAACCAGGCCAGGAAGAAGACAGCTGATAGAATGGTCTGGCGCTCTCTCTTCCAAATCTCTACACCTCACGGTAGAAGGGGAACGACTAAGTAAGTAAGTAAGGTAAGGTCCTGAACGTGGCCATAGCTTAAAAAAATCTTATTAAATACATCTGAATTTCCCCCCCCCCTCCCCGTTTGTTCCGAATTTCACAATTCACTCCCGTAGTGAGGACATGTTGCCGTGGTTCCATTCTCCAATGAGCGCCTACCACCTCTGTATTTTTCTGCTGCCTAGTGTCATACTACTTTGTTATGAGTGCCTGCCGCATACCAATGTTCGTTTATTATCTACAGTTTACATATCTAAATATGACTGTCGTTGCGTTATGGAAGGCAAAAGCAGCAAGGAAGAACTGATCACCTCACCTCATATAAGCTGGACCTAGTATGTCTAAATCTCTAACATTTTACTCCCCTATCTGCCTTGGGACAATCTTTACCTTTTTTAACTTACGTCTACGTGCTATGCGGGGGTGCTATTAGAGTGATGCTATGAGAAAAAAAAGCTATTGTGCCAACGTTTTAAATTTAGGGAAAGAGACACGAGGCAACAAAGAGAGAAGATATTGCAGTTTTAACATAATAACCATAATGATTCTATTTTTGTGATTCTGAAGCACATCGGACCACTAATGCAGTTGGCCATTTGCAGGTAGCTTATGCCTGTTGTAGTGGTGGTTTCTGTAGTTGTTTGTTTGGCATAATGAGATTGCCAGCTCATTGCAGAGCCTTTTATAGTGACACTAGCTGTCAAAGCCCGTCATAAGACGGCAAAAGGGGAGCCGCGCTAGCGTAGTGGTTACCACACCGCTCTGGCGACTGGGTGATCCAGGATCAAACCCGGGTGACGGCATTTGAGGATTTTTCGTCGACCGGGAATTGGACTGGATTAACTCGAGACCTGGCGATAACATTTGAAGAAGTGTCGTCGACCAGGGACTGGCGGCTCCTGAGCCGACCCAGCTGTAATGGGTACCTCCGAAATCGGAGAGTATTTGCCTGAATGGCGAGGGACACCTGTCTCTGTACAAGAAAAAAGGGATACTCACGTAAAATCAATGTCAGGTTAGACATTAATAATAACCTGAGATTTCGCCTCGAGTATTAGCGGGTGTACGCAAAAAAAAAAAAAAAAAAATTCAAAAGCACCAATACTTAACGGTAATTTTACTTATTCAAAAGTATTTTAAAAAACCACTGTGCATCACCACAGTACACGAACTACGTAGCAGCAGCGAGGATCCCAATGTGTGTATACGGGATCACACATTCTATAAATATTTGTGTGCACACCGTCATTTGCGCACTTTTCTTTGTCGAGTGTTACAATTTATGGGAGAGTACATATATGGGAAACAATATAATTAATGTCTAACTTTCAACGAAAGTTGCATCCCTTAGCGTTAGTGACAGAAAAAGCTGGGATTTTATATATATTGATGATGACTGGGGTTGCACATTTATCTATCATGTTTCCTCAAAGCCCCCTGCCTCCTATAAAAACATACGGGGGGAAAAAAGGAGGAGGGCAAAAACAACTGAAAAAAAATAAATAGGAGACACTGGAAGCTGCGCCTCCGTAGTTATGACAATGGGGATAAGGGCCTACATTTTAGGCCTATAAACCCTGTACATGACAAAGCTACAGTGCAGTTCACACTGTTCCTCGCCTACATTTCGAAAAGCCCAGGATAATAACGGGTTTTAGTTCATACAAAAAAGGCAATGCCAAATCTCTGATCAAGCAAACGGGACAAAGCAATCACCTAGAGGCTGGTTGTGGCAAAAACATAACAGACGATCGTGTGTTACGGTGGGGCAAAACGTCATACCTGGTGATGAGTACTTGCCTAAACGCGAATTCTTTACCTGGATGACGTGCAAAAAAAATCAATCAATATTTATTTCCGTTATCGCGAGATAGATCATGGCAAACTGTGCTGATCGAGGCCTTCGTGTTGTCCTTGTCCCCAGGTTAACAATGCGAACATCGCCAATCACGAGCGGTTCTCCTATTCAAGGGGAAGCAAGGCGAGGGCAACTGTGCTACCTGAGGCTAAGATGTGTTACTTCAGGTCGAGCGCAATCGTCCCAGTTTCAGGCCTGGCACAAGTTGTAAACATAAAGGCAACCCCGTTTGGCCCGCCATAACAAGAAAAGTTAAATGCGAACACAATCCCGCGTAATGTATTTGGAATTAATTGGCGGTAGGGGCCTATGTTTTATTTGTTGTATGAAATATTTTCTGCTTCATCACGAAAGTACAGCGTGCACACGTGTCATGAAACTATATTATTCTGAATTGGATGAGAAATGATGACACTGACATTAGAATGTAGGCCTACGGCCAAAACAATTCAATTTCAGCGTGCAACTTTTCCCGTTGTCATTGAAAAGACGAAAGATGCTTAGCAACACGAGGTACATTAAAGCAAAACACGTTTTTTTTTTTTTTTTTTTTTTTTTCTTAACCAGCGGCACTTGGGCTTTCAACCCTTCGGCCCAATGACATGTCATTGCGAGGCTGGGGAACCTGAGGACTTTCCTTCCAACCCGGTCAGGAGCTTCGCTCCTTCCCATCCACAGAGGGTTTATCACAGTAGCCGTTCAGGCTATTCAGTCAAATTTCCGGCCGTAAACATTTCTTCAAACGCCGACGCCCGGGTTTGAACCATGAACACCTGGTCGCCAGTACAACGCCGAAGCCATTACACCAGCGCGGCTCCCGCAGCAAAACACGTTTACATAGCAACATTTTCCTGTAAATTATACAGGGTGTTTATAAAGTCGCTGTGCAGTGAATTTGAAAAATATTTTAGAAATTACGTCATGAATGATGCAAATTTACGTCATGATATTCTGTGTTCCAATGCTGTGTTCCACAATCCCGTGTGCAGCATTACACAAGCCCCAATTGAAAACCACATTTCTGGTGACGTAGTCTCGCCCCCGGGCGTAAATTTCACTGCACAGCGACTTTATAAACAATATATATATATATATATATATATATATATATATATATATATATATATATATATATATATATATAGTCAGATATACAGGGTGTTTATAAAGTCGCTGTGCAGTGAATTTGAAAAAATATTTTAGAAATTACGTCACAAATGATGCAAATTTACGTCATGATATTTTGTGTTCCAATGCTGTGTTCCACAATCCCATGTGCAGCATTACACAACAAGATCCAATTGAAAACCACATTTCTGGTGACGTAGTCTCGCCCGGGCGTAAATTTCACTGCACAGCGACTTTATAAACACCCTGTATTATATATATATATATATATATATATATATATATATATATATATATATATATATATATATATATATATATATATATATAATCTCATGTTACAACATAGAATTCTCAAATATGCAACAAAGCGATTAACATAAATGTTAAAATACAAACAATCCCTACCTATTTTTCTCCAGTTCATTATGTGTTGATCTGCAATGGACAAAATGCAAATACTATGGCTTTGCTGCTAACAGTTATAAAAATAAATAAATACAGCAATGTACCATAATTCTGCAAACTTAAAATTTCTGTTCTCACTGTAACGTTCTGGACAAATATATTTAATTTAGATTTAAGGTAGGCCTATTTACCCAGACATTTCTAAAACTGTGCTTAATTCTAATGAAAACTAATAATCTATTTTTTAAAATCATTTCTGCAAGTCTAATTTCTTCTCCATTTTCTCGTATTAGGATTATTGCTACGTCTCCCTTCTGCCATCTGTATTCCAAAATCTGTCGTTCCCAGAATGGTGAGAATTTTTCTTTACAAAATAAAGATAACACGGCGTTTTGTTGAATTTAAAAGCTTAGGCCTATTCACTATATTGCCAAAATAATTACAAACTAGTGTGAAAAGTACTGCACACACATTTATCAGTCACAGAGTATCTCTTAATTTAAAATAAAACAAGCATTTTCTTAGCATTTATCCTACATTTTAACAGTGTTAATTGCGTACATTTTTGCTGCGTACGGCCTATAAACTTTTGCTAGCTGGCAAATAAACAAGAGAAGTACCTATTGCCTTGTGACTTTTTGGACTTCGATCTCTTTTTGGAAGAATTGTAAGTGTACTCATCTGGCATTGGCAATGTTGATGCATATCCATGTTCCGCCTCTGCAGATATTGGGTAAATAAGTAAATATTAGGTCTAACAGCAGCTCAGGTCTAAACCAGCTTGTGGAATTCCAGATTAGTTACCTTACGTTAGGAATCCTCGTTGCTATGACAACACTTAAATAATTTAGACAATAAATAGTTATAGCTCTCTATGTTTAATATTTTCGAGAAAAGAGCAATAATAAACAAAACTAGAAATAACTTGTATCCATACACTTGCTGAAAGAATACACTCTTGCGACTTAGGAATATATTAAATGTCGTACAAACATCCGACTCTTTTGTGACCACAGTACTCCACAATAAAGTTGGTATTTTCGTACCTCTTTCACGTCTTTCGAGATATTCAGCTGCCTGCAGGAGCTGTGCAATACTTTGCATGTTCAAATGCAAATGCTGAATATCTACAAACAAAACGATGTAATATCTCCTAAACGATAAGTCCAAGTGATGCTCCCTCTCAGTCCCTGTTCTGAAACTAACTAAACTCAAACTTGTGTTGGGAGTAAATGAAAAGGAAACAGACTTGCTGCAAATGTTTACAAGATCAGCGGCTTTTGATTGGCCTCGTCCGACCAATGGCTGAGCTCGTTATATACAAACCCCTTAGTTTTTTTTTTCTGAATACGTAATGAGAATAGAAAGACTGGATAAAAGCAGTGACGTTGGCTCAGTGCGCGAGCAGCATGGCGAGGTCGCCCAGTTTCATAGCTGCAATGTGATCCTGCTAGCCCAGGGCCTAACTACATATTCTTAGCTATCTTATGCAGTAGGCAATAAAACGTATTGTTAAAATAAGTGTGAAAGATATTTTTGATGCAGACCTCATTGGAATAATCACTTCCCAAGTTTACCGCTAGGCATCTGTTTACAAACAGATTCACCGCGCCCTCTGGCGACTGAGTGTTAATGTGATGCGACACACTGCGCGTGCGGGTTTTGGATTTGCTGACTTGGCGGGTATTGATTGACACGAGTGATTCTAGTTTGAGAGGACATCTGTCTATTCTCTCTGTGTATGTAGAATAGAATAGTGATTAAAAGCGGGATATCGATCTTACCGAGAGAGCTCATAACGAAAATATTATTTTGTGATGAATAAAGAATTCGACGACAGCTAATGTACTGGCTGCTTTAAAATGTTTTTAAGTTTCGTGTCATATAATTCTTAAACAAACAGCCACTGCCATAGTGAATAGGCCTACACTTTCAGTGTGTCACGTGTAGTTCCTAGGCTCCTGGTAGAACACAAAGAAAAAATAGAACTACTGCTGCCTGCCCCAGGCATGTCGTACAAGACGACTAATATGCGGCGGACAACCTCATCACATAATACAAATTGCTACAAAAACCATCAATGCCAGAGCATGTTAATGCTTGGCGCAGGCTTCTTGCAAGGAGACCAGCGACAGTGGTGACACTATGCTCCTTAGAAGCCAAAAGGAAAGTGGTGATTTTGTATTTTTGGTATTTAATAAATTCGTGAGAGGGATTTTAAATATACAGTATGTGCAATTTTTCATGTAAGGTGCATGCAGGCCCCCAGAAAGCTCAGGTGAAGCCCCCTCATTGTTTGAGGAGTGGTGAAAAGTGCGCGAATGCATCATTGGTTGATGTGAGGCCCCCTCCCCCTCCCCCCCCCCCAATCCCGTGAGGTGAGGCCCGGACCAAACGGCACTGCTAGTTCTCCCTCTCAAAGGGCATGTGTACATATGACTTTCTTCGCTTTTTCGTTTACTCTAATGATACTTGTTTTATTTCCTCTCCAAAACTAACATCAGATGTGATGTGTGGCATATTAGCCACTTTATAGTTTGCGGCTGTAGGTAGACACACACACACATACCCACACATCTAGATATTTCCTTCTCTTCTCCCCGAGCTCTAAAAATATGAAGGTTTATTACTAATAATATGACACTGCTATTTCTTATTTCTCAAATATATTGTTTGTACCGTACACGCCAATTTCAATAAACACGCAAGAAAAATTCATATTATTCAATTTACTGCATATAAAAATGCACGTTTTCGTGCAGCTGAAGTTCGAATACTTATCGTGTAAAATACCCCAGGGCTTTGTCATAAATATTTATAGTAATCGATATCGAGGTGATCTAATGGAGGAAAGATCATGTGACAAGGTAATTTTTAGAAGGAAAGCCGTCCTGTCACAACTACAACTTACAGCACGGTCATGCCGGCAAGCAGCAAACGAGGAAGCAAGAAAAAAGAAAGTTAAAAAACATGATTGTGACCCCAATATGAACGTATCTGTTCGAATCGCCCTTCTCACGACACGTAACGATGACGTAAATAAATATTAGACAAACATAAAGTTATGTTTTCAGGCACTCGTAAGAAATAAAGAAGTAGAACACTAGACAACAGAAAAACAACAGACGTGAGTGGCTTACCCAGGACTCGAACCCAGGACCTTCCGTGCGACAACCCCGCCTAGCTATGCAAGCGAATGACACTATCCTCCCTGCCATCTAGGCATCACCAAAAAATGATGCTTCGATGAAGGGTCATTAGTGCGAACCGCAAGACATAACACCGGAAATTTACCATGGGCAGCACAGTATGAGACGTCGCAGTAGCTAGCTGGTTCTTAGGCAGTTTATGTTCCATGCAACAAATTAAGATGGTTAACCAGGATGTACTTGAAAGGAATACAAAGAAGAACCGGACGATTTAAACCAAGAATGAAATAAAAATAAAAAACAGTCCAGTGTAAATGAAAAAAAAAAATAATTTAATTTTAATTTGTACAAAGAAGATTACCGGCAACGATACAAGATACACACACACGAAGATGGCGACAGATGATGTATGTAAGTGTATGAACGTATGTGTTAGGCCAACAGTGTAGGACTGTATGAATAGTAAACAGTAAACATTCAGTTCTATGCCATCTGTACATTATAAAACAGGTCTATGTGCCGAGTGCCCCACTGAGAATATTTTGTGAAACAGGCAGACAATTAACTCTTATAGGACGAGAGGTCTGATTGTCCCAAGCGCTCGTGACGGGAGCCCAGTTTTCGGAGCAGATGTATTGGAACTAAGTATTTGTTTTACTTTGGACCAGTTTAATATTTTATTACTCCTCATTCAATTTTCGTTACAACTATGTATAACAATACTATCCCTTTTTTTAAATAGGGAAAGTACGTAACTGACCATTGCACTTTAACACTAAATGAAAACTAAAGCAACATATAGTTAGTTCGTGGCGTCAATTACAGGAAAACCACCGCAGCTCTTAAGAGTTAACACAGTGGTACGAGATTTACATGAGATGACATAAACACAGAAAAGCTATAGCCCAGACACAAGTACATCGTCTCCTTCGTGTAGTGTCACCTATCACCAGTGGTGTTACGACATTGTAAGGCGACCCCTCCAACCCCCCTCCAGCACAAATTAAGTGGGGCTCTCCTGATAAAATATATTCTCTCCTGATAAAATATATTCATCAGCCATAATCATTATACGCCAAATCTATATACAAATGTATATTATTTACTTAATACTTAATGTTAGTAAAAATAAATTATTACAAATTAATAGTTTCACCTAATGTAAAGAATCCAATAATTCGCGACGTCGTCTGCTCGAATTTTGAAATGCACTTTCTCATTGGCCAGTAGGTACTCACCGCAGCAAGGGCAAGACACACGGGAGAACAGGTGAAAAACAAATCAGACATGTCAGAACTTAACACACGGACGCTGCTAGGAAATCATTCTATACTACTGGACAGAAGTTAAGGGCCACCAAGAAAAACTCCACTATGGACCAATTAAATGCAACCAGGTGTAAACAATTTATTACAAAATAAAGTTGATTCATCCGTGGAAAAGATCAGTCAAGTGTTTTTTAATAATGTGTGACTTACTAGCAAAAAGAAATTCAACTCACTTTTGAACTAGTGGGGCGTGTTGCAAAAACCACGAGTTTTTGCAGCAACAATGGCAATTTTCACGTGTGGGTTAAAGTGACCCAGTGTTTGGACATTAAAAAAAAATTAACCTAGTGCACATATATATATA
>JAMPIV010005667.1:282500-335000 GCA_024509875.1 Oreohelix idahoensis
TCACTATACTAGGTCCAGCCTCGCTGCCTTGTCCTTCCCTATTTCAAAAGCAGTCAAGTACCCATTTACAGCTGGGTAGTCTGGAGCGTGATGCCACCGTGTTTCGAACCCGGCATCTTTACCGAGAGAGGCTATCGCTCTAACCACTCTGCCAGTCGGTGTCTATAAAGTTCTTGTGTAACTTTAAACCTAGGTACATATCCGGTGTTACGTGTTGAAAACTGCACTAATGACCCCTGTCCACGAAGCACTATTTTTGTGGTGCCTAGTTGGCAGGGAGGATAGTGCGATTCGCTTTCATAACTAGGCGGGGTTGTCGTTCGGAAGGTCCTACGTTCGATTCTCCGGTTAGGCACTCACTTCTGTTGTCTAGTTTTCTACTTCTTTATTTCTTACGAGTGCCTGAAACATACCTTTATGTGTGTATTATTTATTTAAAACCTGAGTAACTTTGGAATTACACCTGATAAAATCGCAGTGTAAACGACATATGAAATCATTATTTATTAAGTATTAACACAATACAGTTTTAAGCTTTTACATGACCGCTAACTTTCGTGATACATCATTCAGTCAGACGTTAACGTTTTTCTTTTTACCGTCGCCACTATCAGTCAGTTAGAGGATCTGAAAAAAAAAAAAAAACACAAAATTGATAACACTAACGTAAAAATATGTATAAATTATGCTTTTATAAAAACCTGTTTACAGTGTGCTACTATCGTGTGTACATCCAGAGCTATTAAAGTTGCTCAAGGACTTATCGACATCATGTGTGTGTGTGTATATATATATATATATATATATATATATATATATATATATATATATATATATATATATAGATATATAGATATATATATATACACACAGGTATACCTTGGAGATATATAAATTAAAAAATAATATGGTATGAAATCAGTTTTACAAGTAAACGGTACACATGAGACAAGGGACGTTTCGGGTTTTACCCTTCGTCAGCCACAGTTACGAACAGGTGACTAGGACAAGAACTACATATAGGTACTACAAAGGTCTATGATGATGAGGAAAACGTCAAATGAGCGATAGAAGCAGATGAAACCACGGTGATGAGCGAAAAGATAACAGTAATAAATCAAGAAAATCGTGAAACCAGAAAGACATGTCGAAACAAGAAAGTAAATAACGAAACGAAGACACAAATGAACAACAATATTAAAATGCGTAAAAAAAATCACTTAGCTGGATCGAAGAAAGGAACCTAGGAGATATTGCGGGTTCGGTTCCAGACCACCGCAATAAAGCGAATATCGCAATAAAGCGGGTCATACCCATTTTTTTGCTTCCCAGTGCATATAAAAGCCTAAAATCTTGTTTACACTATGTCTAATAAGTGCGCAATAGCGCTAGCTCTAAAAAAAAAGTACTGTAAAATAAAAATACTTTATTGCTAAAGAAATGGTAATCTTCATCATCTGAGCCAAAATCTATCGGAAGAAGAAGGCACGTTCTAATAAATAAACATAAATAATTTGAAAAAAAAGCTGAAAATGTGCGAAGCGCAATAAAGCGAGGTATACCTATATATATATATATATATATATATATATATATATATATATATATATATATAGATATATAATATATATATATATATATATATATATATATATATATATATATATATATATATATATATATATATATATATATATATATATATATATATATATATATATATATATATCTGGTCCGCTACCAGACGATACGCCAAGGCCTAAAAACTCAACCTCTGTAGACCCAAGTAGAACAGTCCCAACTGAGATGGTTTGGCCATGTCTGCAGAATGGGGGAAGATCGGCTACCACGGCAGGCAGGAAGCTGAGAGCCAGGGATCCAGACCTCCAGGACGACTCAAAGTCCGCTGGGAAGACAACATTTGACAATCTTTGAAGGACCGAGGACTAGAGTGGAACCAGGCCGGGAGGAAGACAGCCGATGGAATAGTATGGCGCTCTCTCTTACAAACCTCTACACCTCACGGTAGAAGAGGAACGACTAAGTAATAGTATATATATATATATATATATATATATATATATATATATATATATATATATATATATATATATATATATATATATATATATATATATATATATATATATATATATATATATATATATATATATATATATATATATATATATATATATATATATATATATATATATATATATATATATATATATATATATATATATATATATATAACGTCAATGTAAGCACGCTTTGGCACGCACGTAGGCCAAAATGAAACCGTGATCCCTGCTTAGATCCAGGTGTCCATAAATGGGGGTTTTCAGTGTTGGTTTTGTTGAATGTCGCCAAGTTACAGCTGTTCCCTGCACATGTGCGCTATCTGCTATGTGTACTCTTGTCTTCACGCCCGTGTTCTGTACATATGAAATATTTAGCAGTGTTTCTCAACATTGTAGGATCAACGGGTCCTTTAGAAGGGACACCAGTTCTTGCGTAGCCCTTTCATACAAGTGTAGGATTCGTGGAAAGAACAAGACAAATACAAGTCGAACAAGACATGAGGAAAAGAAAGAGGAGAAAGAACGCTCTGCCAGGTAGAAGGTCATCATGCTTTTCCTCGTTCCCCACAGAGCATGCAACCAACACTGCAGCTAGATTCCTTGCAGAAAATGTGCACCAAAGTATTCATTTGCAGTAGTGATTTCTGTAGCAAATTATTTCATATGATGAAATTGCCAGTCCCACACATGACTTAATATAAGTCGCCTCGTACACTTGCATGAGGGATCAGTATTCCTGTCACGGATTGCATCCCCTGCTTTGCAGTAGTGGTCCAACAGTGGCCAAAACTCAAGAGTATCTAAAATGGGTCGTCGAAGGTGGCTACCTTCGTACAAGATTACTCTTGGCAGAGATGTAGATAGAAGGGTAAAGACGCTTCTACCTTTCGGGAGCTATCACAAGATAATTCAGAAGTCAAGAACAATGCTACTTAGCTCTGAACATTTGTTAACTTATATCTGTCCGTCGCCTTTTGTGAAGGATTTAAGCAATGGTTTTTAGCCCTTTCAAGCCTCCAGCTGAGTTACTTCAGTGAATTTCATCTTATAATGGTATATATATATATATATATATATATATATATATATATATATATATATATATATATATATATATATATATATATATATATATGTGTGTGTGTGTGTGTGTGACGGTATTGCCTCCCCTGCTTTGCAGTAGTGGTCCCACAGTGGCCAAAACTCAAGAGCATCTATTATAGGCTTCAATTGAGTCTATTTTTACACAAGATTACTTTGGCAGAAATGCCGATAAAAGAGTAGTAAAGCTTCTATGACATGGGAGTCTTCATAAGATATTCATATAAGCGAAAACAATGCTGGCTGTCGCTGAGCACGTTAATTCTATAATCTGCCGACACTTTTATGAAGAATTTAGCAATCGTTTATTCTAGCTCATTAAGCCCTCACCGCTGAGTTAATCAGTGGAATTTATTATTTTAATATAAATAGCTCTATTTAGAGTTGGTGTTTAGAAACTTTGACTGAGACAAACATGTAGTACATTTAAAAGGATTGAATCGAAGTTAAATTTGTAACATTACAAATAACAAAATTTAATAATCACTCTAAGTTTTAACAGGTGGAAAATAATTTGAATAGTTATGGAAAGGGTTTCATCACTTGATTGGGATTTAACTGAATAAAGGAGATCACTTTTGGCAGCGGATATTTTCACTTAGCTGCCAATGGTAGTTTCTTCTCCCGCTGGGTCAGTTCCTTTCCACTCTGCTCTCGCTCGTCTCTGATCAAAGTTCGGGCGCCAAGTAACGGCTAAGTTGGTTCTGCGTCTGTCTATAAGACCCTCTTATGATGGCGTCTCGCAAAAACGTCAGTCCACTTCTACCTTCACTTGGTTCCAGAGATAGTACTTTCTGACGGTACCACCAATAAGCCAATCCTGGCTACAGACTTGTTTGCTCAGATGAATAAAAGAGACGAATTGTTCTCTTAGACGCGTCTGGGATGTCTTTAATTTTACAACAGATTGCCCTTCTGATTCCGTGTTTTTTTTCAGTTTCCTAGTCCCGGTGTTCCTTATTAAAATTTGAAAGAGATTTCCTGTGCTTTGTAAGTCTTATCTGGTTCTCCAATAAAAGGTCCGGTTAACAAAAGGAATTATGAATCTAGTCTTCACTCTGGCGAGGTCTGAGGTTGTCGTGGCGAGCTTGAAATTCACAGTGAGATAAAACTGCGAAAATGGTCAGGCTATATTCCCCTCAATGTTGTTATGAATCTAATCAGAAAGATCAAATCATTTCAAACAGGTCGAGTGTGGCATTTTCAAAATATTTCCTACATGGAAAAATGTTGCAAAAGATCACGCCTCCCATATATCGTAATATGATGTCTTGCATACACTCTCACCAACACATTTGTAGACTCATATTGTCTAAAATGTAATAAATCCATGATTACTTTTAACCAAGTGACCAGAAGCGATTATATCACTCTTGTCTGCCCGCATGTGTCACACAGACAGTAATCTCGTTATCTGTCGTTTGAGTGCGCAAACTCCGTGACTTATCGGTGATTTAAGTCGATAGCGCTGACCGATGTACGTGTTAATCTGCCGCGCCTATGACCACAAATCTGGGTAGCGTCAAGCAAATGTGATATTTATCACCTACAGGGTGATTTGATAAAATCAAATATCTGCTACTTAGCAGAAAAATGACGAGGAAAGAAAGAAAAGTGCGATAATTGACAGCACATAATAAAAATCAGTACCACAGATGTACCGATAATTCCGGAGAGAACCAAAGATCGATAGAGGTCGTCCATTTCGTCACAATAATATTGTGGCTCATACGTTTGCTTTCATACATGTAATATCTGAGGAAACAACTATTGTTTAGTTTTAAAACAACAGGTAACAAATTCAATAATCAATTAGTATTAACAGTTTAAAATAAATAAAATGCTGGTGACTTTTATATTGGAATCAATTTTTTTTTAAAAATTGCCTTCTTTTGGCGAGGTGCGTTCCTTTCACCCTATGTGGTTATATCAGAGCGCATTTACCATCCAAAAAAAAAAAAAAGTCAACTCTGTTGACTGCTAACACGATCAGTATTGATAGATACTAAGTCCTGAAGAGGACCAACATTATCTATCTGCTAGCACAAAGCCCTAAACATGACTCACCAGCTACGCCAACGCTGGAGTTAATTAAGGTCAAGTGACTTTACTACTTATTGGAATCAAATTTTCTCTTCACAGAGATATAGGGTGAGGATATAGTCAGAAAATTATGTCCTTTTTGCTGGTACCTTTTTAAAAGCAATTAACTTTTATAAGGGAGTCCTGCAGCTGTGGTTTTCGTCACTTCTTGGTGATGAGTGTACTTCTCTCACACGAGTGGCGTAGTAACTTCAGTACTTCGAACCGTCTGATAGCTTTTAACCACGAACGTTTGGAAAAATAGGAAAACAAATGCCTCTGCTAAGTACATTTGTGAACTGCCAATTAACAGGCGCATTCTCGCTGTCCACCCTGTGACGTACGTCTAGTTTGACAAGTGAATTTTCCCTGATTTGATGGATGATTAAAGGGACGAAGAGTAGCGGCTATGATCAAAGCAGTCAAAGACGATCCCCAGAACAGAGAAGCAGAAATTTAGCATCTCCGCGCGAACACTGAACCGTTCGCAAGACGGACACGAGCGGTCAGAAGAAAGCTTCTTGCAGACTTCGCACCTCTGTGACAACCGGCAGACTTGCCCGAAAGACTATGGAACGGGAGAGACGGAGCGCTCAGCGTAGCGGATACGATCTGAGGAATCAGGAAACTCACCGCGAACGAGGCTAGTCTCGCAGAAATTTCACATCCTCGTGCGAGCAGCCTGAGACGAACGAAGATCGGAAGCCAGTCGGGCCATCGCGGTTACCATGGCGGCTAAATAACTTTGACTTTCCCTGGGATCTGAAGAGGCGCGAAATTTTCACACGACCCATTTAACTTACATTCCTTTTAGATATATACAGAATCTGAAAAGGGCAACTTTATCATTCGTCCTGACAGAATTCTAAGATTCACTAGCATATAGTTAAATTCTTGCTAGATTTCATCTAAATTGTTGGCTATTGGAGTGAATTCTTTTTCTGTGCAGACGGTAATTTATACTTTAGCTTCGTGTGATCAGTGGTCTAGTTATTTCATTTTTATTTCACTGGATTGTGGTGTAAATTTAAACTTATTAAATAAACCCATTTTCAAAGTTCTAGTGCAAACTAAATGTTACATCTATAAGTTTATTTCCTAATACAATAGCCGCGTAAATTAACTGTGCAGCCGATTAAGGGAATTATAACTTTAATACAGTTTAGTTCTGTAGAAATAGATGTGCTTTTAACTATTAACCTCACGGAGAGTTTTTTCTTCATTTATTAATTAAAGACGCGAATGCAGAAAATAGTCTAACTGTAAATGTATCGCGCGTTAGATCTTAATATGATTTTATTACATTTCATGTTTTATCTTCTATACAGAATTGATCTTTCGACCTTGCATCCCAGCAGTTAATTAATTATACACTGGGTCCTGCCAACTCAGTTCGATTACTCCAGTGACTTATGAACATATTTGAAATTTAATCTTTGTGGCGATCCTGTTGGGATTCAGCTATCTGAAGTATACAGAAACAAAGCAAACCCAAAGACTGTTTTAAAATCCCAATTCATAAAGTCGTTTTATAGTTAACAAACTGGAAGAAGAACAGTTGCCAGTAGCAATATTTTACTCACTGCTCTATTTGTGAAGAAGAACATAGATTTCCCTGACACTGTCTGTTAAGCATAATCATTGGATTTTACCACCCCCTGAAGAACTTACCTCAGTGTTTTGTAGTTTGTGACATTACGGCAAAAGAAAGTTATCTCCACCAGCTGTGCCAATCTTAGAAACCGCACCATACCTCACACCTAGCCAAGTGCCTGTGCCATTCATTAGGAACTTTTATCTAACAAACCAACAGTAGCCTTTACGCTTCACCGTCTGGCGATTTTTGAGACTATTAGCTACCAGCCCACCGTTAAATCTGGGGCCTGACACAGAAGAAATAAAAAGACAATTTCCATTGTTCTACGGTATTAGCTGCAGTTGTAAAATTCTTAAAGTGCCAGAATTCACAACTTGGTAAGTCTGTGTGTGTGACTATGTGTGCTGGCCAGCCCAAGCGTGTTTTTGAATGACAGGAGATTTAATCTTTTTTACCCTTATAATTAGTTCGTCCTAGTATTAAGGGGTATTGTATTCATTGTACGGGATTTCTCCTAGCGGGATTGTTTAACTGTGTTCATTCTCCCCTTCCGTAAAGTTTTGTTGAATAAAGGGAAACATCTGAGAACCCTAGCTTTTCCTCTACCCCCTTATCACTGTAACCCATTGCCTCAGAGTAATAAATTTACCATTGGGTTAAATTGCCTATCTCTGATCATCACCCCCCCCCCCCCTCCCCCTCTCGTCTTTGGGACCGGGTCTTTTCTGTTAGTAAATACAAGCGGGAAAAGGTGTATTGGATACTTCTCGTCAAAAACCTCCCCCCTTGTCATATTTGTATTCTGTAACTTTTGATTTCTGACTGTAAATTGATAATTATTTGTGACTTGATTTTATGATAATAAAAGAATTAAAAACTTTATTAGCATTTTTGTGTCGGCTGGCCCAAATCAAACATTCCTCATATTCGTTATCGTAGTTGTGATTCATGTACGTTGTGTGTCAGAATCACCAAATCGGTGAGTGCGCCTGAGTGACTGGAACTGACAAACAATTGTTTGTTCAGAAGAGTGGTAGGAGTAGTTTCGAGAGACAATTATTGTCGTAAAACAAGACTGTCCTTACTCTTCCCAGCACTTGTGAATCTACTACCTCACTTTCCTAAATCCTTATTCTCACAGAGCCTTCACTATCATTCTACACTCTAAATGGACCAATATCCATCAGAACTCTCTCAGATAAAATTACGACACACCCACCAATGTTAATCTCTCAGAAGAATTAAATTTCCGATTACACAGTGTAGCCCAGGGAAGATGCTTAAAAATCACCAATATTCTTCCGGGTATTAAACTCGGAAAATGTGTCTGGACGGCGCGAATAATGAGTTGCCTGAGTTACAATTAACAAAGTGCATATATCTCACAAAATATTATACACTTTAAGCACATGTGACGTAATCATCAGTCATCACTGCACCATTCGGAGTCTGGAGTCACCTCTGCTATCAGTTTTCCGCACGACTAGCTAGAAGACATCACCAGCGCTTGCTGTAGTGGTTTATGAATATACTAGTTTCATATGTTGAGGTTGCCAGCCTCATATATATAACCATACGTCAAATTTACATTTGTAAAATAATTGCTACACTTACCCCCCATTTTTGGGAATACACAATCTCCTCGCTCAGCGTAGAATGGACACGCGCAATTTATGTTATATGCTCTCGAACCACTTGGTCTGGAAATTTTGAATCCCTTTTATGACGGGTGAATCTGCGAAACACTTGGTCTGGGAAAGTTTCTCTTATGACGGGTGATCCAATTCCTTAGAGTTCCAGTCTTGGTATTTAAAGTTCTGGTCCCTTAAGTTTTTTTTCAGTCTCTGTATTTATAAAGGCGGGCTTACTTTTTAAGGTTTTAAGTTTCCCAAATACTTCGACCTGTCACTTATAATATAGGAATTCTAAGTCCGATGTCTCTCTGGCTTCTGAAAGTCGCTCATATGACGTGCGCTGCAGTCTCTCTGTTCTGTGTCTCTGATTTCACTACATAATATGTGCAGTTCTCAGTTCACATCACAGATGGTGCTTCCATCGGATGTTCCAATAGGATCCATAGTTTATTCCGGCTTCTTACTTTAATCCAATCGTAAGCTCTTTAGCACTGGGTTGGGGTGTCTAATTTCAAAATATCCCCCACGTGATTTAAAATATTACAATTAAAATTCCAACGCGTGACCTTTTTCAAATCATGCGGTAATATTTCCGCCCACTCACAACAAATCTGGCTCAAACTCACAAACAACATGTGACCAAGTTTGCCTGGCGTAATGTCTTCCGCCAAGATGTCTACCCAGACAGATTATTTGTAACAATCACCAGGGATTGTCCCACAAAAAGCGATAAACGCATCTACCCTCTGTGTAATCTGCCAGACAAACAGACACCGACGTCGGCAACCCAGACAGACAATCTTGGGTTCTTTTCATGTCGATCGGACGAGACCGTGCTGTCACAGCTTTTCACCTTGGGTCAAATGTTGGACCGACGCGTTTCAAATGATTGTCCGACTGATAGAATGGATAAGCGTATGACCCGTATAATTACCTGGTATTATCGCATTTACCTTGCGGAACGTAAACAATTCTGCATGTAAAGCAGATATGTCCGTAGGGGAGTAGAGTGTTAGAGACTTCACCCTACTAGCATAGAGCAAAATAATGAATGAAAAGGCAAAAATTATGCCAAATAAAAGCGGTTGATGAGAAAAATGAAGAAAAAGAAATGATACTGCCGTAGGGCTGAAGTTGTGAGAGATCACACAAAAGAGCATGTTCAGACGTTCTATGACAATTCCTATTCTTTCTGTGTCTCCTCAGCGACCTCCGTGAATCACACCATGCACGCAAGAGATACATTGGCACACACGAAAGATTAAACTTACGTGTAGAGAAATTTTTTTTTTTTTAAAGTTCAAAGGGAGAATAATAATTGCGGAAAATATTAAATGTACGTCTATAGAGGGATTTACTCTCCACACCTAAGCCTACCTTGCCGTTGGTTGGAGAGCTTGAGTGCCTCAATGATCCCGGGAGCTATGCCGGCGGGAGTTTTACTCCTGGCAGGGTCACCCAAGCCGGACAGGTCCTTGGTGAGGGGCCAGACAAAAGGGCTGTGGAGTTGGTGGAACCCTATAGGTGTAGATGCAGAACCCACCGGCGAGTGGTACAAGCTCTGGTCTGCACCAATCCACCCCCACTTCATGGGTTAAATGCTTTCTTGCCTCATTCTTCACTGTTTGTCTCCTATCCAATAATCCCCATGGATGACGAAGAGATGCAGGCCAGCGGACATTGCACCTTTGTCCCTCTGTGACAGCCTCCTAGGTGGCGGGGAACGCCAGATATACCATCACTGCAGAAGGGTTGGCAAAGCTGACTGAAGAATGATGAATTAGCTGACCCAGATGTATATGCTATTTTTTCTGGCAGGACGTGACGATCCTGGGATACTGATACACTGGACTGCCTCCCTTCGGGGATACTGAAAAATGCATCCATACCCCACCTGAAATCATGAACATGCCTCTAAGACAACAGACTCTATACGAGCTCGGGTGTCGCCTCGGTTATCAAGGCCCGCGCTGCCCTTCGGTACCTGGGGAGGGTAGTGAAAAGTATACTACCAGTAATAATAATATATATAACACAGACTCACTACGCATCCTCCAACTCAACATATCAGGAATCCGAAACAAAATACTTGAACTAACCAAGCTTCTACTGGACCTAAAAATCCATGTTGCAGTTATCCAAGAAGCAATGCTACCAAAAGACACCTCCTTCCATATCACAGGCTATACAGTGTACCAGTGCAAGTGTATAAAATGTCAAGGATTAGTGACACTTATCCGGAATGATACACAGGCTGAGGTTTCCGCTCTTGAAACCAATGACGAAACAGATCTACAGGAAGTGATAGTCTGGAGTGGTGGAAAGCCATTGAAAATCATTAACATTTACAACCCGCCAAAAACACACCTTGCTCTGAAGCCTTTCCAGACCACGGACTTGAGGAGAATGATCATTGCTGGTGACATGAATGGTCATTCACCTCTGTGGGGCTACACAGACAGGAACCCAACAGGAGTAGCTATAGAAGAACTCACTAACACTACCACACTCATCCTACTGCAGAATGCTCACACCCCACCAACATTGCTCCACCGCGCCAGTGGAACAAAAAGCAGACCAGATCTCACCCTAGTAACAGCGGATATCCACCCACATTGCTCAGTTAGAGTGCTCGACGACATCGGAAGTGACCACAGACCCATCCTCCTTGAGATCACAAACACCAGGGAAATAAAAAGAAATTGCTTAACATCACCCCCATGGAACTACAAAAAGGCAGACTGGCATTTCTTCAGGAGACAAGTACGACAACGATTCGAGGCCATCGACATGACGCTAGACATAGACAAGGTATATAGTAAAATCACTACAGCACTACTGCAGTCTGCTAAAGAAGCCATTCCACGAGGATGTAGGAGAAAGTTTAAACCTTACTGGAGTACAGAACTGGAGGCTGCTGTAAACGAGAGGAAAAAAGCAAGACGGCAAGCTGAGAAACACCCAACCCCCGCCAACAAAGCAAATTATAACCGCCTAACTGCAAAAGTTAAACGTCTGAGCAAAAAAGCAAAAAGAGAAACATGGGTTAAGAAATGTGGAGAGTTAAACTTGCGGAAAGACGGAAAGAAAGCATGGTGCCTCATATCAAATCTCTCAGGAATTAAAAGAAAGAAAAACCCTGAACCCATCATTACAAGCACTGAACCACCACTAACAAGGGATGCACAGAAAGCAGAAGCCTTCAATAAGCACTTTGCTAACGTAAACAAAAAACAACCACGCAAGAGACTTGACAGTGCTATCAGATCACTCACCAAAATGATGGAGAAACAACCAACAGCTAGCTGTGAGGTCTTTGAAAAGAACTTCACTCTTTCAGAACTCAAGATGGCCCTAAAGAAATGCAAGAAAGGAAAAGCTGCTGGACCTGATCGGCTCACTAACGAGATGATCTCAAACTTCTCAAATTATGAACTCTCCACCATCCTTGACCTCATTAACAAGACCTGGAGAGAAGGCAAGTTACCAACAGACTGGAGAAAAGCCAATATCATCCCAGTCCTTAAGAAGGACAAACCATCCAATGAAGTAACAAGCTATCGACCGATCTCCTTGACATCAAACCTAGGCAAGATCACTGAAAGGATGATAAATGAAAGGCTATATTGGTGGCTAGAAAGCAATAAGATCTTAAACACCAATCAGTCAGGTTTTAGAAGAAACAAACAGACAATGGATCAGTTGATACGATTCACCCAAGAGATAGGTGATGCCTTCCAAGAAAAAAGAAATGTGCTTGCAACATTTATTGATCTTAGACAAGCCTATGATCGAGTCTGGAGGATAGGCCTCCTCTTCAAAATGCAAAGAATGGGAATATCAGGGCGAATGTACAACTGGTTAAAAGGTTTCTTCCACAACAGAACAATCCAAACAACATTCAGTGGAACAACATCAAAACAAAGAACCCTGGAGGAAGGACTGCCTCAGGGATCGGCACTAAGTTGTACACTGTTTCTTATATTTATAAATGACCTCCCAGATGTCATCACCTGCCAAAAAGCACTATTTGCTGATGACCTAGTCATCTGGACAAAAGGAAAATACCTCCAAACCATCACCAAAAATATGAACAAAAACCTGACAACCATCTCTGCATACTGCCAGTTCTGGAAACTTGAAATCAATGTAGAGAAAACTGTGTATGGCCTGTTCAGTCTAAACAAGAGAGTTAATGAGAACAACATCGAGGTCTGGATGAATGGAGAGAAATTAGCATATGAAGAATGCCCGAGATATCTTGGAGTCGAGCTCGACCGTAGACTTACCATGAGACCCCACATAGACAAGCTGATTGAGAAAGCATCCACAAGACTCAGGCTCATTAAGCACCTTTCTTCCTGTGGGTGGGGAGCAGACCAGCACTCATTACGCAAACTCTATACTGGATATGTGCGCCCAGTAATTGGCTACTCGCTCCCCCTCCAAACTATTGCAAGTAAAAGCCTCTTACAAAAGCTAGACAAAGTCCAAAATCACGCTCTACGGTTTATAAGTGGTGCCATGAAGACAACGCCGACAGATGCATGCGAAATCAACACCAATATTGAACCCTTAAACCTAAGAAGAGAACGTTCAGCAGTGGAAACATACGAAAGGTATCTGAGAATGGACACAAAGGAGGAGAATAGGAAAATGATAGAGCAGTGGCACCAAAAACACAGAATACAAAAGACATCTTTTCTTAAAAATGCAAAAGAAGCTAGCATCAAACACCACCTACCAGCAGTTAGAAAGCCGATGGTAACTGTCAATAATGAACCACCTTGTTGGCAGGCAACTACTCCCATAGTAAGAACTGAACTCTCTGACCCCTCAGCAGACAAGAACACTCTAGGACCACTACTGAAAACCATCGCTTTAGAAACTATAGATTCATATCCACAAGACATCATCCATGTCTACACAGATGGATCTGCATTTAAAGCTACCATCAATGCTGGATATGGCGCAGTGATAAAATACCCCAACCAGCACCCAGAAGACCACCCTTGCATCTTTGGCCCTTGCGGAGAAATTTGTTCCAGCTATGATGCAGAAATAACAGCACTAGAAAAAGCATTGTGCCGGATAATCTCAGACTTTGAAAGTGGCATCACTCCACCTGAGGATATTGTTATATTCTCAGACTCAAAATCAGCACTCCAAGCCCTAGAAAGCAAAATGTACCCTAATATTAATAACATCTGTAGATTTATTGACCAACTGTTCACTTCCTATTGCGTCGAATTTACACTCCAGTGGATCCCAGGGCATGTCGGAGTCCCAGGAAATGAAAAAGCCGACAAACTATCCAAAAGAGGAGCAGCACTGCCCCAGTTCCCATCAAGTACCACACTGCAAACCTGCCAACAGATCCTGAGAAACAATTATAGGGAAGAATGGCTAAACCAATGGGCTTCCTCCCAGACAGGGCGGCCATTCTTCAAACATCAAGCTAAACCAAACCCTCAAGATCCAGTTAAACAACTGAAAAGAAGAGATCAGAGTCTAATTTTCCAGCTGAGAACAGGCCATGCCCCTGTCAATAAACATTTAAATAGAATAGACCCACTACGTGAACCAAACTGTAGGCACTGCCACCACCATGAGGAATCAGTTGAACACCTGCTGTTACAGTGCCCAAGACTAACAGACCTGCGACGCCAACTACTTCCATCGAACCCAACCATCCACAATACACTCTACACATCATCACAGCAACTGAGGAAGACTTGCACCTTTGTCAGAGAGGCAATGGGCTGTCAAGAGCTACCTGCTCACAGCTAAAGGGATTATATCATCATCATCATCATCATCATCATCATAGAGGGATTTAAAAAAAAAGCACCCCAAAAAAGTGCAAAGGGAGAAAACAGCACATGTGGAATAATAACTGAGGCAAAAATGTTAGTAGTAAGCAGGATACATACTGAACAAACAAACCTGTGCAGCATAGAAGGCGAACACTTGTTCCTGAATCTCCAGGTTAAGGATAAAATAAATGGAAATCCATGCATGCGCGCGGAGAAGAAAACTGGAGAAAGACATGGGACGTACCGTATAAAGAAGAACTAGAGAGAAATTGGACGCAAAATATGAAACAAAAATAGAACTTTGGAATGTCAGGACAATGAATGAGACAGGAACACTGAAACAGATCACAATTGAAATGAGAAGCTACAGGTTACACATCCTAAGGGTAAGCGAGAGCAGATGGACTGGGACAGGTAGAATTAAAACAGCGACAGGGGAAACAGTACTTTCATCTGGAAGAGAGGATAGTCAACACAGTGAAGGTGTAGCCATTATCATAAAAAGGAAATAGAAAGGTCGTTACTTGAATGAAAACCGATCAACAATAGGCTGATAAGAGCGAGACTGAAAGGAAGATTCACCAACATCACCATAATACAAGGGGATTGACATAAGTCTTGGGCCTGACCATGAACGAGTTACAGGAGGAAGATGAAACTTGGCACATTTAAAGTTCATCATATTTGCACTGAATGTGTGAAGTACGCGTTTGTTTCTTCAATGGGTTTTCCCGCTACGGTGCACGGCGCAATGTACCCTATTGACCGGATCTGCTGCTCCAAAGATTTGACAAAACAATGGAAAAGAAGGAGACCAGAGCTGTGATAAAATTTCTGATGTTTCAGGGAAAAACACCAACAGAAATACACAGGGAGATGGAACCAGTGTTTCGTGATTCTTGTCCTTCATATACTTCGGTAAAAAAAACTGGTGTCAACAGTTTAAGTGCGGCCGCTCAAATGTTGCTGATCTGCCAAGATCTGGTAGACCAGCCTCAGAGTGCAACGATGAAAATGCAACAAGAGTGAAGAAAATCATTGACCAGGATCGAAAAATGTCAATTGTGGAGATAGCTAGTAGAGTAAAACTAAATGAAAGAACAGTTTATAGAATTTTACACAACAGACTGAACATGAGAAAAGTGTGTGCACGCTGGGTTCCGCGACTGTTGACACGTGAACAGAAGCAAAAGAGGGTAAATTGCTGTCAACAGTTGCTCAAAAAGTGTCAGTCAAAAAAATTTTTGGAGACCATGGTGACAGTAGATGAGACTTGGGTACACCATTATGACCCCGAATCCAAAATTGCCAGCATGCAATGGAAAACCCCGGGCTCCCCAACACCTGTCAAGCGGAGAGAGCAGAAATCTGCAGGAAAAGTGATGCTGACTGTTTTTTGGGACGGCAAAGGTGTCCTTTTGAAAGATTATCTGCCTCGTGGCAACACAGTTAATGGACAGTACTATGCAGATCTTCTCACCAAGCTAAGAAAGGTTGTGACCAGGAAACGAGGGATAACGCGCACTCAAAATCTTCCTTTGCTTCAAGACAACGCGCCCTCTCACAAAGCACGGATAGTGCAGCTAGCAGCCAACGATTTGAATATTGAAATTCCTCCACACCCACCATATTCTCCAGGTTTGGCTCCATCAGACTTTTTTCTACTCCCAAATCTTAAAAAACAGCTAAAAGGAAATCATTTTGACAGCGATGAAGAGGTTATACTGGCATGTGATGACTGGTTTAGTTTGAAAAATAGGGTGTTCTACTCCCAAGGTCTTTTCAAGGTCAAGCAGAGATGGCAGAAGTGTGTCAATTCAGACAGTGGCTATATTGAAAAGGAATAAACACTATACAAAATTTAAGCTCTCTGTGACATGTCCTTCATGGTCAGGCCCAAGACTTATTTCAATCCCCTTGTACAATACTACACGCCAACAAATGACAGTGACAAAGAGGCCAAGGATGAGTTCTATCAACAAGTACAAAGAGAGATGGAAACTATATCTAGATATGACATTGTCATAATAATGGGAGACCTCAGTGTCAAAGTTGGATCAGATAATACATACTATGAAAGGGTAATGGGGAGATGCGGTATTGGTGCTGTGAACGAGAATGGTGACAAACTGATAGACTTCTGCAGCATTAATAACTTAGTCATTGGAGGAGCTCTCTTCATATATAAAGAAATTCACAAACTAACATGGGTTTACCAAATGGCCGCGACAGAAACCAGATCGATAACTTAATGGTAAATGGAAGCATTCATTACAAGGTGTGAAAGTAAGAAGAGGTGCAGATGTGGGAAGTGATCACAACCTAGCAGTAGCAGTAATAAAGCTGAAGCTTAGATCTATTGAATCTAAGGTGAGAAACCAAAAAAGATACGTCATCAACAACCTGAATGACTCCCTTACCAAGAAAGCTTTTGTGGCGGATATAAAGGAACGTTATCAAACTGCCAAAAGTCAGGAGGGCAGAGAGGCTGATGACGTCGACCAAAAATTCTGCGTCAAAGATATTTAGGGACAGTAGTGAAGCATTACGTGGGTTTCCTGGAAAAGAAGATACAAGATTGGATAACACCAGTAACATTGAATACCACAAGGATGAGAAAAGTAATCAAAAGAAAGAAATGAGAAGCATTAACCCCAAGGTTAAAGGAAGTATACACTGAACAGTGCAGTCAGCTGAACAAGGAAATAAAACGTCAAACCTGAACTGACAAAGGAATTTCCTAGAAGGCCTTGCATGACATGCATAAGAAGTAGCACCGAGGAATGAACAAAGCACAGCATAGAAAATAACAAAAACCATCAGAGAAAAAAGGGGTACACACAATATTACACTAGTAAAAGACAAGCAGGGAAATCTCATCACCATAGAACAGGTGCAAGAAGGAAGGTGGGCTGAGCACTTCAAAGAAACACTCAATAAGGCACCACTTGAGATGCAGCTGAACTTCCCCCAGGCTGAAAATGACATGGATATCAATACAGATTTTCCAAGAAATAAATAAATCGTCTCAGCAATCAAATGGTTGAAGAATGGAAACGTTCCTGGTCAAGAAAACTTAAACGTAGAGCTATTTAAAATTGATCCCGAATTATCAGCTGAACTCTTAGAACCACTCTTTGCATGAATCTGGCAAACGGAGACAACACCACCTGAATGGAAGAAAGGAACAATTATCAAATTACCAAAGAAGGATGACCTTACAGACTGCAACAACTGTGGCGGAATTACGGTCCTGTCTGTTCCGTGCAAAATATTGGGCAGGATAATTATCCACAGAATTTCAAAAGCAGTAGATCATAAACTGAGGAAGGATCAAGCAGGATTCAGAAAGAACAGAAGATGCGCAGATCATATATTCACCCTCAGGAATATAATAGAGCAGTGTTCAGAATAGCAAAGACAACTATATATAAACTTTGTCAATTTTGAAAAGGCTTTTGACAGCATACACAGGGATAGCTTCTGGAAAATACTACGGGCTTACGGGATTCCTAGGTGTATTGCTTCCATTATAAAAAGTCTCTATGCTAACTTTACATGCAGTGTTGGGATGAGCAACCTTACTTTCGAAGTGAAAACATGTGTACGACAGAGTTGTCTTCAGCAACGCTTCAGGTCATACTGATTGAACTGACCGTGCCATTTGAGTCCAGATTAGACGAGCAACATTCATTCAAAGCGGCCAAGTATAGCAATCTGGCCGCGGATCTGAGACACGATGGATTCAGTGCAAGGGTCATGGCGGTTGAAGTGGGCGCAAGAGGGCTTGTGGCTGCATCAGTGTATGATTTATTGAAATAGTTGGGGCTGAAGGGACAGTCTAGAACAAGGGCATTGAAGAGGCTTAGTGAAACTGCCGAAAAGGCATCAGGCTAGCTGTGGAACAACCGCAATGGGCAATGGAAATCGTGACAATAAACGCTGCGGTACAGAAAACACCAAATTTTTCTAAGTCCACAACGCTGAGTGTTTTTTGGTGTACTAGTGAAAGGGCTGCGACTCTGGGGCAACAGGCGATGTATACTATAGGGAGTGTCAGGTACAAAATTTCAGTGGCTAATTTCAGTGGCTTCCCTCCCGGCGATCTTTGTCCTCTCAAGACTGTGTGTGGTCCCGGCTGCCGGGCCCTCCCAGTATAGTAGAGGCAGTGCTATGTCTGTGTCCGTCTTGATAACGTCATTTGACAGTGGTAGAGGCTCGGCCGCTGCTACGCCATTAATGAATAGGGCCGTGTCCTGTCGAGACTGTGTGAGGTTCCGATTGCCGGGTCCTCCCAGTTCAGGTGTGCCAGAGCTTGTTTCTTCTTGGTAATGCAGCTCGGCAGTGGTAGAGGCTCGGCGCCGGCTGCGCCTACGCCTCGATACGTCTTGTCACGGAGATATAACCCCCTTTTTGCAGGGTAGAGAACCTCTTGTCTCGTGGCATTGCACCTTCGCTACCCGACGGGAGGTTCCCTGGGGTTGCAACAAAGCCCAAGATCGATCGTCTCGGAGATATAACCCCCTTTGCAGGGTAGAGAGCCATCAAACCTCGGAACATGGCACACACTCCATAGTGGGACTGGTGCATTATTCTTCTGAGTCTAGGATGCTCCCTGGGGTTGCAAGAAAGCCCACCTTCGACAGACATGTGGAGGCGGTGGCTTCGCCACCGCGACACTATGCTGTCTGGCTGCTCGTGCCATGGCTGGTGACTGATTGCTCGTGTCAGTCTCGTCTCGGAGATATAACCCCCCTGCACCGGGTAGAAAGTGTCAAACCTCTTGGTATGTCGCACGCACGGCAAAATGGGCCTGGTGTACCATACCGCTGAGTCTAGGATGCTCCCTTGGGGTTGAAACAAAGTCCACACCTCACCTCCCATAACTGGCTCAAGGGTATGAACGAGTGAATAACTCGTCCCCTAAAGGGCAAAAGAGTGAATAACTCGCGCCCAGGGATTCAAACAAACAAACAAACATTTCAGTGGCTTGCGGCGCGCAGGGGCTAAGGCTCGTGGGCTGCGCGCTAGTGTCTCAGTGTGTGTCCTTAGTTGTGAAGGGCGACGGAACGAACGGAATAATTTGTCTTCTCTTTGTTACAGTTGACATTCAAAAATCCGGCCATCGATAATCCGGTTCCTTCAGATTTCCGGCATGCATTTCGGAGCGCATTTTTAAATTTACCGCGTTGGCGCGCCACTGTTTTCTGGAGCAGTTTATGTTTTGATGCAGCTGTTGGGTCTTGCTTGCACGTGTTAACAGGCATTCCTGCTCATTCCTTCTCATTTTATCATTTATTTGCTGCTGTTTAGCCCCATTATGGATTCAGCAAATAAAAGAAGTGGTGTAAAACGTAAACATCGTGCATTGTCGATCGCAGATAAAGTGTACATGTAGTCATTTTCTGTTAAACATATACAGAATATATAAACATAAAAAATCCGGCATTTTCAAAAATCCGGCACTCCTCAGGTCCGGAGGTTGCCGGATTTTTTAATGTCTACTGTACTTTCACAATTGCCTCCACGGCTGGCGTTGTGGATTTAAAAGTTGCTACCATAAGTGAAATGGGTTCATTTTCGATACAAGACAACAGGAAGCTGAGACGCTTGGGAGTCATAACCCAAGTGGGCCCGCCCCCCTTATAGTGTAAAGGAGTAATCGGGCCGAAACACTTGTCGGATGGGGGGACTCTTCTGATGATCAGATTGCTTCCTGTTGTATCGCTCTGTAAAGAATTTCCTATCATTGTCCCTTGGCAACCATGCTATTTTAAACTGTCATAGACTGGGTATTGCGCCAGACAATAGAGGATATCCCTACAGAAATTAGATGGAAAACGTTCACCACATTGGAAGATCTAGAATACGCAGACGATATTGAACTACTCTCACATTCACGTCAGCACATCCAAGAAAAAAACAAAAAGGCATGCACACCATCATTGCAGGCAGACGCTGGAACTGGGTTGGCCATGTCCTCAGAAGGGACCCTGACACCATCACCAGAACTGCTATGCTATGGACCCCAGAAGGACGGCGAAAGAGAGGCAGACCAAAGACAACCTGGCGGAAAACAGTGGAGGCTGAGATGTAAAGCATGAACCAGAGTTGGGGCACAGCACGATGGATGGCCACCGGCCTAGCAAAATGGGGACAGTTTGCTGCTGCCCTACAAGACACAACTAGGCGTTATGGCTACTGACTGCTTTGTCAGTCAAGGGCTTCCAAGAAGAAGAAAAGAGAAACTGATGGGATGATGACGAACAAGGGGTTTGGTATAAACTATCTGAATATTATGTTCCCTGGGGAGCAAAGTAGACGGAGAAAGCAAGATGAATAACAGTTTGCGGTTACTGACTGTACAAAAGAAAGTCAATAGAGTTGGCTGATTCTGCAGACTAACCGTCACAATTGATTGAATGTTGGTTATAGACATAAATAGATAAGATGGATTTAGATAGATAGATTGATGGGTGTATATAAATTTATGTAGATGGATGGATGGATGGATGTAGATAGATGGATGCAAGATAGATTGAAATGGATGTAGATAGATGGATAGATGGATGTAGATAGATGGATGTAGATAAATGGATAGATAGATGGATGTAGATAGATGGATGCAGATAGATGGATGTAGATGGATGTAGATAGATGGATGTAGATGGATGGATGACGATAGATAGATGGATGGCGATGGATGGATGGCGATAGATGGATGGATGGCGATAGATAGATGGATGGCGATAGAATGATGGCGATGGATGGATGGCGATAGATAGATGGATGGAGATAGATGGATGGACGTAGATGGATGCAGATATATATATGGATGTAGATAGACGGATGTAGATAGATGGATGGATGGATGTAGATGGATGGATGTAGATAGATGGATGGATGGATGTAGATGGATAGATGGATGGATGTAGATGGATGGATGGATGGAGATGGATGGATGGATGGAGATCGATGGATGGATGTGGATGGAGATAGATGGATGGATGGAGATAGATGGATGGACGTAGATGGATGCAGATATATATATATATGGATGTAGATAGACGGATGTAGATAGATAGATGGATGTAGATAGGTAGATGGATGTAGATAGGTAGATGGATGTAGATAGGTAGATGGATGTAGATAGACGGATGTAGATAGATAAATGAATGTAGATAGATAGATGGGTCTAGATAGATAGATGGATGTAGATAGATAGATGGATGTAGATAGATAGATGGGTCTAGATAGATAGATGGATGTAGATAGATAGATGGATGTAGAGGGTCTAGATAGATAGATGGATGTAGATAGATAGATGGATGTAGATAGATAGATGGGTCTAGATAGATAGATGGATGTAGATAGATAGATGGATGTAGATAGATAGATGAATGTAGATAGATAGATGGATGTAGATAGATAGATGGATGTAGATAGATAGTTGGATGTAGATAGATAGATGGATGTAGATAGATAGATGAATGTAGATAGATAGATGGATGTAGATAGATAGTTGGATGTAGATATATGGATGTAGATAGATGGGCGTAGATAGATAGATGGATGTAGATAGATGGATGTAGATAGATGGATGTAGATAGATAGATAGATGGATGTAGATAGATAGATAGATGGATGTAGATAGATTGACGTATATAGATAGATGGATGTAGATAGATGGATGTAGATAGATGGACGTAGATAGATAGATGGATGTAGATAGATGGATGTAGATAGATGGATGTAGATTGATGGATGTAGATAGATGGACGTAGATAGATAGATGGATGTAGATAGATGGACGTAGATAGATGGATGTAGATAGATAAAGGTATCTACCATCGCACAAGATTACTCTTGGCAGAGATGTAGATAGAAGGGTGATGACACTTCTATTACAAAGGGAGTCTTCCCAAGATAATCAGAATAAGCGAGAACAATACTGCTTTGGCTGAGTATGTTAACTCTGTAATCCTGCCGACGCTTTCGTGAAGCATTTAAGCACTTATTACTTTCAGCTCGTTTAAGCCCCCACCTCTGATTTACTATGTGGAATTCTATTATTCTAGTATAGCTCTGTTTAGAGTGTGTGTAGTAATTTGACTGAGACAAACATGCAGTAACTTTAAAATGATTAAATCGAAGTTAAATGTGTAACATTACAAATAACAAAATTTAATAATCACTTTAGGTTTTAACAGTTGGAAAATAATTTGAATAGTTATGGATCAAGAAAAATTATCATCACAGTCTTTAGGGAATGTGAAATGTTACAAGAAGTTCAAGTGACAGCATAGATTTGAACTTAACTGCCAATGGCGGTTCTGCTCCTTCTTATGGGTTGGTTCTTTTCACTCTGCTCACGCTCGTCTCTGATCAAGGCTGTCGGGGGTAGCTCGTTTCCCAGAAATGTCAAGGAGAGTCTACCACGTGGGTCCTTGGTCTTAAAGCTTAGGTCACGGTTCCCTTCTTGTTCCAGAGATAGTACTTTCTGCTGGTACCACCAATATATGATAAAAGAATAGAACGAAACGCTCTTCTGAGTATGACGTTTTCCACCCCATAGTTATGGGTTCCTATCTTCCATACCACCATCCCAATTACTCAGACTTTACCCTCGATGAGAATTAAATTTAATCCCTCGGGATAAAACTTCCTTTACATTTAAATAGAAAAGCTTTAGCTTTACATGACATTTAAATGAAAAGGTTAATAATACAGATAGAGTCTGTTTACATATACATCTGCACTGATTGAAAAGTGTTCACAATATAAATTGAAAATGTTTTCATTTATGTTTTACACTGATTGAAAAGGTTGAAACTTCCATTACTTAAAAATTAATATTTTCACATAGACATTTACACTGCTTTGAAAATGTAAGATTATACTTAGAATGTACTTCATTTCTTTCATCTTTCCCTCCCTGCTCCATAGGGAACCTGGAACTACTTTATGCTTTTAGTTCTCTTTACGAAACTAGCAATAAAGCAACCACCAGCCCGTGCAGTGGTGGTTCATGAATCATCATTCTATACACTGAGGTTGCCAGCCTCAAATGACTTTGACATCCACAAGCGAGTTTCACGTATTAAAATTCACATAGTAATATATACATATATATATATATATATATATGTTAGTTCATATATTAGTAATAAATATGAAATGTAAATCACAACTTACGCCAATCCTGACTCACAGACCTTTTGCTCAGATGAATAAAAGAGACTTGAATCGGCCTCTTACACGCGTCTGGGGTGTCGTTAATTTAATAAGTTCCCTCTCTGACTTCGTGTGTGGTCCTTCAGTTTCCTCAGTCCCGGTTTCCTTATTTAAAATGTTAGAGATTTCCTCGGCTATATTGAAAGTCCTGATAAATACTCCAATAAAAGGTGTCCGGTATTTTAAGACGGAATTCTGAATTCTAATTTTTCACTTGACCATGTGTTCGAGATGTAGCAATCTTACTTTTATCTAAAGTAATCTTGTCATTCATGTCTTTTCGGTGATAAAGCCGATAGCGCGGGTCGATGTACGTGTTAATCTACCGCGCCTATAGCCAACAAATCTGGGCAGCGCTAAATGTGATTATTATCACCTACAGGGAGTGTCGAATGATTTGATAAAATCAAATATCTGTTACTTAGCAGAAAAATAATGAAGAAATAAAGAAAAGTGCGACAATTGATAGCAAATAATAAAAATCATTCCCACAAATGTACTGATACTGCCGGAGTGAAACAAAGATCGATAGGGGCTTGCCCGTTTTGTCACAACACCTTTATTTCTGCAAATGGATCAATTATGTGATCAAAATGAATGTTCTCAAGAGTTTCTTTTTCAATACTAAAAAGCGTCAAATTACTCAGACGCTCTTGTCCCACAGACGCTCGTAAATACGAATTAGCTTTAGTTTACTAAAAGAACGCTCACAAGTGGCTACTGAAGTAGAAATCGTTAGCAGAATTTTTATTGCTGAGCATATGGTTGGGAATAAATTATTTCCATAAGACACCACGAATGAAAGTAATTCCAAAGCAATTGTTGGAATAGACAGTTCACAATTTCAGTAACAGCCTTTAATGGAATTTACCCGAAAATAGTTCCTTGCCATCAGTGCCTTTGTCATAACAGCTTGCCAGATCAATGCGCTTCTGACGGATCTCATCAGCAGCATCTGTCTTGAACAAATTATTATTGTTGAGATGGAATCCAAATTTTGTGTTTATATTCTTGAGTCGACTGAAACATGTTGACATTTCCTGCTGTAGTCTGTCTACGATGCACCTCTTCACTAGCACAATCTCATCTTCTGCTGTAAGTGTAATTTATTGTGCTAGCTCACCTGGTATCACACGTCGCCGTCTTCTTCGACTTTCGACTTCGATTCTCTCCCCCATTTGTCGCATTTAGTCCCCGCATTCAAAACTGCTTCTTTGCAAACACTATCACGCGTGTTGTATAATACTCTTTTAAGAGACTCCCAAACAAGTGCCGCATCTTTGATGTTCATTGATGGATCTTTGAAACGTTTTTGTATTGGTCATTTTTTCTAAGAATTTGATGCCAGAAATAAAGCAAAGCTATAAAAAGGAAATGAAAGACTGTCGAAGTACACTGTACACCTCGCTTCTTGTGTCATGTATTTGGTTTGTATCTTCTGACAACCACTCAAGTAGATCTGCCATTCATCAAATCTTTCATACATTACTTTAACAGCTTCTGCTGTTGAACTCGAACGGGTTTTTAATTCCCGCTTAAATGTGACGACGACAAACTTTTTCATCTACTACCACCTAATAGTTGATGCAGAGACAAAGGAGTATAGCTTGTCTACTGTTCCAATAAATGTGACAACAATATGATTTGGCAGTATGTGTATTCCAACCAAATTTAAGCTATAGTTGTCGCAATTAACAAACACGGATCGATGGTTTCTGGCACACATCCTTTATGCTGTAATCCCGATATTTGTTCGGCCGTCACAGAAGCCCCTATCCTAACGTTGTGATCTACAGTCAGCCAGAGACAGGCTGTCAGACTTCAGTTTTCCGAGTATGACATTTTCAAGTGTTGCTGCATCTTTGGCATGAAATTCAATAAAGCCAAGGAACGACTCTCTGACAGCCACAAATGTTTGCAGAGAAACGACTTAACTCCCCTCCCCCCTCCCATGACGACCGGGGCAGCCACCTGCGCCCCCCCCCCCCCCGTTTCGCTACGCCACTGATTACCACTTGTTCACTTCTGCTTAGCTGAAATGCATCACTTGTGTGGTGTCCTGGATGCTGCTTTTCCCACTTGCTCCTGTATCTGCTCTTGATAAAACTCCTGGCAACTTCGTCATTCATGGCTTGTGTCAAGCTGAGGTAGCTTTCCACCTTCCTTTGCCAGTCTGTCAGCCTCCTCATTTCCGGGGATGTGTTGAAGGCGATCTTCTCTGTTGTTCTGGAACATTCAATTTGACAACAATGTTCCATATAATGTCAATAAAGTGGTTATAAATTCTGGCCATGTTAGTTGAGTTCTTATATGGTTTCATTCAAGATTTTCATCGTGTCAATTGGTGTTGCTTTACGCGAATGCGGGGTGGGGTAGAAAAACGTGTGAGCAAACATTTGAAAGTTGCAATGATATTGAACTTGTAATTCCATTGACGTGATAAGTCGGTTCATTGAGTCCATACATTTATTCACAGTGATACATACATGATGATCAATTCCAATAGGGGTAGAGCGTAAGTCCATATAAGTCATGCATAAATTAATCAACAACGTAGACTGCTGGTTATGTGTCAATGTCCGTTATGAGGATACAATGCAGTATTGTCGTCAGAACATCACAGCTATATGCACGAGCAGATAGACATGGCTACCTGCCGACAGTGAGACTGCGAGTCTGAATAATTCATAAGAATTTGACGATTATTCTCATCCTTCTGAGGATTCTAGTTAAATACAATAATTTCCCTCTTATATAGAGTTTTAGGACTGACTCTGATCCATCAAAAATGCACATAAAATGGCTATATCCTGCCATTAAATTGGAAGGTTAGAAAAACGCAGCTATTCAGCTTGGCGGTCAAGTAACAAAGGGTAGCGTTTCTTAGTTACCGACTGTGACCTAAACAACGCTATACACGTCATAATCGATCGTGTATGAAGCGTTCAGTAATTGAAACATCTATCGCAATATATTAAATGTCTTAACCTTTACAATTGCACGTCTGGTAACCTTTAGCAGACGGCGTTAATATCATATACCATAACAGGATGATGCAGTGAGATGGGATCCAATGTATGACAACTCTATTAAACTGCTGGCATAGTTTCTGGAGTGTTATTCTCAGGTCATCCAGGTCGGCACAGCCGGTATAGGACTCGGTATCTTTGCCTTGATAGATTTGCCTTTTCCCGCACAGTGTCTGTATTGTTTCGTGTAACACAGCGGTAGGCAACCCAGCAGATATGCGACCCACTTCAGAACCACTGACCTGTCTAATAATCTACTGTGATAAAATCCTACCTGTTTTCATGTGTCTCGGAGGATCTGGAATTTGGAATAAGTCCAGCCAATTTATGTAACTTTTGTCTCTGTCGCACGATCTACTTCCTGTAATTCCATCAACAGAGCTGAGGAAAATTAAAACTAAATACTTTACCGAATGTTAACTTGACTTCAAAGAAAAGATCGCTTTCTGTCTTATACAGTTTACAAATAAAGTGAATTATAGTCAGCTAACTTGTGGGTTTTCACTGGCAATGCTGTGAAAGCAGTTTTAAATCTGGGGACACCACGCTTTATAAGTGCCAGTGGCAGATGGATACTCCGAAATTTAGCTAGGTCAAAAATTGTTCCCCTCCCCCTCCCTTTTCCGTCACCTAGGAATCTACCAAATTATGCATTGAGACCTACCGGTAGATTAAAAACGACCAATTGCAGACTACTGGTGTAGTATATGTAAACGTTCTACGTGAAGTTGTCTCCAAATCGTCGTACATCGCTCACTGATTTAATCCGTTTCCTTTATTCTTTTAATTCCTGCTTCTCTGTCCCAAGAATATTGTTTCTATACGCTCTTATTTAATAAGTGATAATATTTCAGATGAAAAGAAACGTCTCTATAGGTTGCCAGTAGGCAAAAAACAAACAAACAAACAACAACAAAAAACAAATAAAAAAACATTAAAACAAACAAACGCTCTTATTTTCCTCAACTGTCAGAGTTAAATAAAAAAAGAACGGTTGATGGTTATTGATTTCGTGGTAGCTGTAGATATGTGCCTGAAATTTGGCCTAGTGAGCAGTACAAGGCACACGAAGTCACATATGTTTTTGGCGCGCATTTCAAAGATGTTCGTTTTCAGCAGCAAATGTCTTTTAAAATAAAATTTAAAAAAAAAACCAAACAAACTTGGCGGTGGCTGGGAAATGCTGCTACCACTTTCAACGATGTCAGGTTTCTTGCGTCGTTTAAAAATCCCATCTCCCACCTCCCCCCATCTCTCACATCCTTCACTGTCACTGATGGATCTGTCATTTCGATCCGCTTCTGTTTTTTTCTTTTGTTTTGTGTGGTATTATTATCATTCCTTCCATTAAGACGAGAAGCTCCAGTTATAATTGCAAGATTTCTGTTCAAATGATCAGGATTAACCCATAACAACAACAGTTTGATGTAACAAACGTTTGATAACAAGCAGTTATTGGTTGCCATGTAAAAGGTGGCCATATTACATTTAAATGTTACATTCAGTTCACAAGGTATTTTATATTTTATTTTATTTTAAGTTATGAGCACCAAATTTGAATAGGTTGCTCATCATTGTATTTAAAACCTTTTGTCAGAATAGAATTTGGCTAACTTAATTAGGTCTGCAGCCATGGGATTTTGAAATCGGTGTCTAAATTTAGTAACAAATTTGGCAAAGTTTACATTATTCACAATAGTTAAAAATTTTGATAACATGTCAGAAATTTTTCCTGAAACAAAGTTTTAATATGCAATGGAAAGTTGTATGAGCCAAATACAAGGTGATTGATGAATAAATAAGAAAAATTAGTAACAGAAAACAGGGTTTTGCGAAATTACATGTAGTGGTTTTCTTAATAAGAGAAGCAAAATTTCCAAAGAAAATACAGTTTTTACAGTCAAATTAGGCCTCGTGACGTGTTCTCTGGCAATTTAATTTGACAATATTTGATATTAAACGGTAAAGATTGTCCCATAACAAATACTGTCGTAGGGGAGGGAAATGTTTGACGTCACCTTACGAGGTCCAGATTTATGTGGTGTGATGACCACATTCGTCCTAGCTACCTTGGTCTTCCACAATTCAGTAGCAGAGTCAGGTACCCATTTACAGCTGGGTACATTTCAATCACGGAACCCGGTAACTTTGTGGCCGAGTGACCAGCGCTGCAGCCGCGTAGCAAGTAGGACGATCATTTTGATGAGGGGACTCAAAATTATCAAACAATCTTCATCATCAGACGCCATCTTTTCATCGTAGGTCGTCTGCAATGTATATCCAACGTCTCCTGTCTCTTGTCTTGATGGTGAGTCTTCCCTGTCTATCTCTCTATCCAAAATTTCGTTTTCTTTTGTTTTTATTTTTGACATAAAATCCAGTGCCCATCTATTACATAAGTATTGTCAGGAGTGTCATTCAGCCTTTCAATCCTTTGTTTTTCTTTTTGATGAATGAAATTTTGGCACGCAGGGTGCGCGTGACTGTCAGGTTTATTTCTAACCAGATCTCGGTTTTCTTCTTCGATCCTCAGCTCTAAAGTTGGTCTAAAGAGAAATTAGGATGAAACGAGTGCATTAACATGGTGGAGGTTAGACTAAGTCGGAGAGTTGTAAAAGCGATTGCATCGTAAAATTTCCGGTCTGTAAACTGGAGCCTCAGCTTACACGCAGACGCCAGTAATAAATAGAACGGTCTAAACAAGATGTCTAGAACTTCGCCATGAAACTCAAACGTATTAGCTTTCTGGAATTTCCTGCATGGCCAGGTAATAGCTGCGTTTTTTCTTCAACATTTAGCACTTTGTCCAAGCGAAGATCACAGATTACAATGCGTGACTGAAATCAAAGGAACAATACAAACTCGCTTCATAGAAAATAAAACCAACGAAGCGAGATAGAATAACAGAATGGACAGGCGCCCGGCCAATGTTGGTGTAGAATGCTCTCTTTATAGGCGAAAGCAGTTAAAGTTTTATGTTTCTAAAGACTACAGACAGTGAATACCTGTTGCACGCATGTAGGCATAAATGTTTAGTCTTTGTAGATTATATCTGTAAGTAACTAGGAGTAACATTGAGGAACACCGCTGATAGCTGTAGATTATATCTGTAAGTAACTAGGAGTAACATTGGGGAAACCCGCTGATAGCTGTAGATTATATATGTAAGTAACTAGGAGTAACATTGAGGAAACCCGCTGATAGCTGTAGATTATATCTGTAAGTAACTAGGAGTAACATTGGGGAAACCCGCTGATAGCTGTAGATTATATCTGTAAGTAACTAGGAGTAACATTGAGGAAACCCGCTGATAGCTGTAGATTATATCTGTAAGTAACTAGGAGTAACATTGGGGAAACCCGCTGATAGCTGTAGATTATATCTGTAAGTAACTAGGAGTAACATTGAGGAAACCCGCTGATAGCTGTAGATTATATCTGTAAGTAACTCGGAGTAACATTGGGGAAACCCGCTGATAGCTGTAGATTATATCTGTAAGTAACTAGGAGTAACATTGGGGAAACCCGCTGATAGCTGTAGATTATATCTGTAAGTAACTAGGAGTAACATTGAGGAAGTCCGCTGATAGCTGTAGATTATATCTGTAAGTAACTAGGAGTAACATTGGGGAAACCCGCTGATAGCTATAGATTATATCTGTAAGTAACTAGGAGTAACATTGAGGAAGTCCGCTGATAGCTGTAGATTATATCTGTAAGTAACTAGGAGTAACATTGGGGAAACCCGCTGATAGCTGTAGATTATATCTGTAAGTAACTAGGAGTAACATTGGGGAAACCCGCTGATAGCTGTAGATTATATCTGTAAGTAACTAGGAGTAACATTGGGGAAACCCGCTGATAGCTGTAGATTATATCTGTAAGTAACTAGGAGTAACATTGGGGAAATCCGCTGACAGCTGTAGATTATATCTGTAAGTAACTAGGAGTAACATTAGGGAAACCCGCTGATAGCATTACAATGCAATCCTTATTCTGGAATCCCCAGGTTACAGAAATAGAAGCAGACCGAGCCAAAAACAACAAAGAAAACACTCACTGCCGCAGACACACACCCACACACACAGACATACACCCCCACACACACACACACACACACACACACGCACACACACACACACATGGTGATGGGAAAAGAGGACTCACATGAAAGCGATAGAAAAGATATGGAATAACTTTGAAAGGCGCCAAAGCTAGAGATTTTCCGAAGAGAAAAAAGTGAATCAGCAGCCGAGACTCATTTCGGGTTGTTTCTGTTCTGCGTCATGAGCCTCCTTAATAGAGGACCTTCTTCTTTCCGGGATGGCTGAGTGATTAAGTTGTTTGCTTTTCTTGACTAGCCTATACTTGTTGAAGTTTTGTTAGTTCAAAGTTTCTAAGAATGAGATTGCCAGCCACGTGTCCAACCTTCCTTAGTCGCCTGTATTGATATGCTTAGAATGTTACCTTGTTACTATTCTTTGCTGCTCTTTCGGGCCCAGATAATACACCGGAGTTAATGGCGGGATATATTCAACAATATCACTTTTGTTAGCTCATAATGTGTTTTGTTGTTGTGTTTATTATTATTTTAAAATGTCTTTTAAAATGCAGGATTGCTACACATGTATAGATCTAGGCAACTGCTCCCATCATAGTGCGAGGTCAGGACACTCAGATGAAATGGAATAAACAAGCGGAAAGCAAAGCGCCTCCTAGTTTATTGGGATCTTAGAGAGGGATAACAAGAAATCCTTTAAGAAAGCAGGAACTGCTCCCTACAACATGCATGAGGTTGCAGTAGTGTCGGTATTACCTTCAGTGGCCAAAACTTAAGAGATTACTCTTGGCAGAGATGTAGATAGCAGGATAATGATGCTTCTATCTCAAGGGTGTTTCATAAGATATTTCAGAAGTCAAGAACAATGCTGCGTTAGGCAGGGTAATTGTTAACTTTTATCTGATCCGCCGCCTTTTATGAAGAACTAAGCAATTATTAATTTCAGCTCGTTCAAGTCCCCACCCTGATTTACTCAGTGGAATTCTTATTATTCTGGTAAAGCTCTGTTTCGAGTGTATTAAGTAAATTGACTGAGGCAAACATGCAGTACATCCAAAAAATGACTAAACCGACGTTAAATTTGTATATTTACAAATAACAAATTTAATAATCAACTAAGTTTTAACAGTTTACAAAAAATCGAATAATCTTTAACAGAAAATACTCATCATCGTGTGATGGTATAGTGTTTTATGAAAGAAGTCACTTGGCAGCTTTTAGGTTTGACTTAGCTGCAAATGGTAGCTTCTGCTCACGCTGGGTTTTTGAGTTCTCTGCAGATAGGCCACTGGAGTTCTATCGTCTCTAGTCAAGATTAAGGGTGCAGCACGTTCCAAGTAAGATCACGGAGTTACTACAAAGCTGGTCCCGCGTCTCTATTAACCTCTGATGATGGTGTCTAGTTCGACGTCTGTCCACTTCTACCCTCACTTTGTTCCAGAGATTAGTACCCTCACTGGTACCGCCAACTAGCATGGTAAAAGAAGAGAAACGAATACACTGAGTATTGAGTTTCCCAATAGATACTTATGTGCCCCTATCTTCCTATTCCACCAACCCATCTGCCTCAGAATTTACCCTCGATGTGAATTAAGCTCAATCCTTCGCAAGAAAGCTTTCTTTACGTTTAAAGTGAATAGCTTTGTATTGACTTTACATTCAAATGAAAAGGTTAATAGTATAGATAGAATATGTTTACATTTACACTGGTTGAAAAATGTTCACGATATAGATTTAATGTTTTCAGTTACATCTACACTGGTTGAAAAATGTTCACAGTATAGATTGAATATGTTTTCATTTACATCTGCACTGGTTGAAAAGCTTGAAAACTTTCATTAATTTTAAACTGAATATGTTTACATAGACATTTACACTGGTTTGAATATGTACTATATATATTATAATTAGAATGTATATCATTTCTTTTCATCTCCCCCCCCCCCCCCCGCCCACCCCCCCCCCGCCCCATATTGAAATTGGGACTACTTATGCTTTTAGTTCTCTTGAACCAAGCGATAAAGCAGTCACCAACCCTTACAGTGGTGGTTCATAAAATCATCATTCTATATGCTGAGGTTGCCAGCCTCAAATGACAAGGACATCCACTAGCAATTTTCACATATTAATGTTAGCATGGCAATATATACATATTAGTTCGCATGTTAGTAATGAAAAATATATAATGTAAAATGTACACAATCTTGGCTTACAGACTGTTTTATCAGAGGAATAAAGGCACTGGAATAGGCCTCTTACACGTTTCTGGGGTGTTGTTATGTTAACAATGAATTCCCACTATGACTCCGTGTTTTCAGTTACCTCAGATCCCAGTTTTCCTTATTAAAATGGTTTTCCTGGGCTCGTTAAGTCCTTCAAGATTTTCCACAAAGTCCGGTCTGATATATATGAAATGTTATTCTAACTCTGGCAGTCTGATGGTATTCTTGGCACGAGTGAATTTTCACAGTTTCTTAAAACTGCAAAAAGGTCAAGTTATATTGCCTGTAATCCCACGCATTTGTTTCTTACGATGATATGCAGGGCTCTATTCGTTTCAAACATGCGTGTTTAGGTGGGGTAATTTCAAAATTATTTCCGCCTGAAATTCTGTGCGTGATGCAAAAGGTCACCTCTCCCATATATGGCAATAAAACATCCGATTGTCTTCTCTGCAAATGCTTACAATTACATCTTACTTTCCTCAAGGTGTGCAGGAAACGATTATGTCATTCATGTGCGCTGACAAATACGTTATCTTCCCGTAGTGGCTATCAAACTTTCAGCTTAATACCATCTTGGCATAGAACGCATCCTGGCCTTACCAGCGATTAAACAGCTGCGCTGGGTGATTTTAGTGTTAATCTGTAGTCTGATGTCGACCACACCCGAGATTAACAACTTGATTGTCGGTTAATATTGCATCACCTGTCTACTCTCGCAGCAGGGATGGTCAGGTAAACAGACAAGACGAATTATCAATGAAAGGAGTGAAAGAATGTTTGAAATCACAAAATGTCTGCTACATAGCAGAGAAAGAAAGAGGTGTCGACCATTGAAAAGCGCGCAATTAGTCAGTACAGCAAATGTAACTGATTACTGCCGTAGTGGACAAGAGAGCGACCCAAAAAATTATATGACAATCCTCAGAGCCCCCCTCCCCCGGAACCACACGGGACTCTGACGACTGTGATATGTCCAAAATCCAGGTGGCTGTTAGCACATCTGGCTCTAATAGAACTCACTTTGCACTTGGAAACAGCTTGAGTTTCCACTTGCAGCGTTATCACGAGTTTGTCTTGTACTTTTCTACCAATTTCTCCACCTCCTGCCCCACCTCAACCCAACTTTTATTTTCCTCACTTAATGTTCTTGTTTGTTTTTGCAACAACACCATACACATTGTTTTTTCTTCTTCTCCAATGTTGTATCTTGTCGTAAATTTATTTTGAGAGAAAGAGTCTTAGAAATAGTAGTCCGGTTTAGAGTGTAGACTGATGATGAAAGGCTCAGTGATAGGAAAAGGTTAGCGAGTGAATATGATGCTCCACAGAGTGCTGGAGGAGAGTAAAGACAGACTTATTTACGACAAATCGTTTCTCTCAATCTTCTCTTCCACTCTCCTGGTCAAACAATTATTTGCCAGTTTTCCAGACACACATCTGCGCTCACACCGATTTGGTGCTTCAGACACACAGACGACGTGGATACAACTATCTTAAACAAATATGAGGGATTTGGGCCTTGGTAGTCCAACACAGTACTATATATGTTTATGCTGTTTATTAGCATTTAAACTCAATCACAACATCCAACAGGTTACATAAAAATTATCATAAGTACAGAAAATACAATTAACAAGGTGAGGATGGGGTAAAGAAGATTGGTATCGACTAAGCCCTTCCCGCTTATTAGACAAAGGTAAACCCAGTCCCAAGATAGATAGTTATCAGGAACATAGGTAATGTAACCTAACAATGAAGTTAATTTCTCTGAAAGAGGTGTTACAATATTAGTTATGGTGGTAGACAAAATTACTGTTATCCCAATTGTGTCTTCCCTTTACTAAGCAAAGATAAAAAAAGGGGGGGGGGAATGAAACAGAGTTAACAAATTATCCCACTTAAAGGAACAATGCCGGGTATACAGAAAAACGTATTACCCGGTAGGCAAGTTAACAAAGGGTTTTACAAAAATAAATCTCCTGTCATTCATACACTCTGTGAGGATCCACACTCATATACACCACACACTTACCGATTGCAGCATCAGACAATCCATAGCATGATATACACAGTAATTAAACTTTTTACATGTGAAAACTGTCTAGTCCTTCTATGTCCCGCCCCAGATAATGCGAGGTTTCACTGAGAGCAAATATTCCCGCTTATCGCCGGACTTGAAGTTCTAAGAGTTCTTGTGTTTTTATTATAAAGGAACGAGTCTATGGGATGGCACTGACGCAGTTCGACATAGGGGTGAAAAATGAGGTGATGGTATAATCCTTCAGTGCATGATGATAGCCACTGACCGGTAAAGCTTTTAATCCAGTGAGGAAAAACTAGGCTCGGTCACAGTCAGGTAAATCGGTATTCTCTCACATTTAGAGCCATACATAAATTATTGCTACTGGCACTGTTCATCTTCCAGTTTATCTCACAGATTGAAATTTAAATTTGATGATAATATTTTAAATGTTCTTGGGTAGGCTTTCTTTCATGTAATTATGACCGCTAGGCCGCACCGGACCGCCACAAGATTAAATTTTAAAAAATGTCTCATCAAACTGTCTGGAAGTTTAAGAACCGAGTATGGAAACTCTCTGTATGATTTATTAATGATGCTGGGATCGCAAAGGTGATAATTCTGGAGAAAAAGATAGAAAACCCATGACAACATAATCATACTTCAAAAATCAAATAATATTCTTAACGCGCGATAAATTTACCGTTAAGGCTATTATATATATATATATATATATATATATATATATATATATATATATATATATATATATATATATATATATATATATATATATATATATATATATATATATATATATATATATATATATATATATATATATACACTCGCGTATTTAATTATGTATTTAAGAAAACACGTCACGAGTCTAATGGTTAAAATACACATCTATATATATAGGACTTAACTAAATTTATTAATTATAAATTCCTTCGCGACTTTAAAAGTTACTTTAACATTTAAACATCTAAGACACTGATCACTTTAACAAATATATTATACCGTGCACAGATAAAGAAACACTCCAATTTGTAGCCACCAATTTCAGATGGGAATCTAGCAACTTTCTACTAATAGCTAGTGAATCTTAAAAATCTCTGGCACTGAATGATAGCCTTTCTTTCTAGTGGTCTGTATATATTTAAAATGGAATTAAAGATGAGGGAGGCATGAGAAAGTTGACACTTTTTTTTTATCTCAGGAGACTTTCGGGGATCTGACCGACAGACTAAAGAGAGATGCCGTCCCCTGGTTTCCCGTTTCCCCATTCGTTGCATCCGACATCTTCCCCCGTTCGCTCCGTCTGCGGTCGGTTTAGCGCTTAACATGGAGGTGCGGAAAATGCCGGCAAGAAACTTCCCCGTTCGTTTCAGGGACCACTACTGCTTTGATCTCTCCCGCTCAACGTTCCTGAAACCACTTCCGTGTCTGTTTGATCCTGTTCCGCTCTCTCTGTTTGAAGTAGGCAACGCCCCCACTGCCCAAGTTAATGAAAATAACTTCATATCATTGCTCAGGCGATGTCCGTGGGTGTGATTTAATCTTTCCTTAAATCAATGCGATGACCAGAATGAACGGTAGATAAACTGTCCACATATTAATCAGCCAACGTGTTGGCCATCTGCGTGGAACGGTTTCATAGCAATGAGTCCAGGTGAAAATAAATTCCCGTTTGATGAAGAGTTACCAAAATATTCGGGGGCTCTGGTGCTAACGAAGGGGTCGCTACAAAGGGTCGTGCTACAACGATTCAGGGCCAGCTGAGTTCGTCTGTGACATATCTCTTGCTTACAGCTCAATGATTTTCGTCTTCTTCATGTCTGCCGGAGATCCTGACAGCTCTAATCGTTTCTTTCTTTCTTTTTTCTGTCTATTTGTCTGTCTGTCTTTGTTTCTTTCTGCGCATGTTTCTGTTGGTAAGTATCCATCGTGAAGTATTTGGCCCCTTCTGTCACGTCACCATTTTTTTTATTGTTAGTGTTGTTCCTCTTGATCAGAATCGATTTCATTGCATGCCAGGCAAACCCATAGGTACTCAGTCTCCCTTAGAAAGTGTCGAAAGGTGTGAATATTATGGGTTCCTGATGCGCTGTGACGGAATTATTGGGTCGATCTCTTCTCCTTTCCGGCAGTAGTCAGTTAAATTTGTTGTGAGTACTGATTACGGGAAATTTCAGTGGTCGGCACTTTTTCTTTTTCTGCTATCATGCAGATATTAGCTATTTTCATATCATCGTACACTTTTTTCGGTGATAATTCGTCGTGTTTGCTTTAAGCTTCTCGGCTTTGCTAAGATTAGGCACAGGTAAAACCCGAAATGGGCCCGGCAGTTCGCATAGTGCCTGAGCGTTGTGTTTACCTAAGGCGAGCCAGGAGATAAATTACCCGTCTGTGGACAGATTACAGCCACGCACTTGACAGTCGGAATGAGGTAATAGCATCCGGCGGAATTATTACGAACATAGTACTTGAGATAAAAGTAAGAAGTTGTTTGCAACACTAACGAGAATAGTACAGAAATCTCACTTCCATATTTGGAAGACATGACCTTTGCATTAATGCACCGAAATTTTCTAGTGGAAATATGTTGAATTACCCCATCCTAAACACGCATGTTTTAAATTATTGGCCGGCACTCGGGATGTAAACATAACTACATTTATGATTGGGGCCTGGTCTAATAGTAAGCAACACGTGCCAGGAACGAAAGGGGCAATATAACCTGACACTATAGTCGGTTGAAAGCACTGTGAAAATTCACCTTGCACCAAGAAGACAACCAGACCTTGCCAGAGTTAAGAGTAGTACTAGACCGGACCTTGTCAAAGCATATTGAGGACTTAGAGCCCAGGAAAACGCTACCATTTAAACACGGAAAACCGGAATCTGAGGAAACTGTAACACACAGTCAAAAGTGGGAACCTATTGCTAAAATAACAACACTCCAGACCACGTGTAAGAGGCATCGTCAAGCTGCTTAAACTTTTTCTCTGAGCCAGCAGTTTGTGAGCTTAAAGATTGGCGTACATTTTAAATTCTATATTTTGCATTATTAACATGTGAACTAATATGTATATAGTGACATGTGAATATTAATATGTGAAAATTGCTAGTAGATGGCCAAGTCATTTGAGGCTGGCAACATCAGCATATAGAATGATGATTTCATGAACCACCACTGCCAAGGCTGGTGACTGCTTTATTGCGAGTTTCTTACAGAGAACCAAAAGCAGATGTAGTCCCAAGTTCCATAAGGAGCAGAGAGTGAATGATGAAAGAAAGGATGTACATAATCTATATTATTAACATTTTCAACCAGTGTAGATGTAAATGTAAACATATTCAATCTATACTGTTAACATTTTCAAACATAGTAGAAGTAAAGGGAACACATATTAAATTTATATTATTAACCTTTTCAACCAATGTACAATGTAAAGTTAAATATACATCTATTCAATTTAAATGTAATGAATGTTTTTTTTGTTCAATGTGATTAATATTAATTCTCAGAGGGGGCAAAAGTTCTGAGGTAGATGGAATGGTGAAATGAAAAGAGGGGGGCACATAAGTATGTGTCGGGAAACTCAATACTCAGAGAGTATTTGTTGTTCTTATTTTCTGACAGTAGTTGGTGGTACCAGTTGAGGGTACTATCTCTGGAACAAGTGAGGATATAAGTGGCCTGAAGTCGACTCTAGACACCATCATCAGGCGGGTCTTAGAGACACAGGACCAACCTCGTAGACACTCCCTGACGCTTCTGGGAACGTGCTGCGCCCTACAACATTGACCAGTGATCTAGTCCTCCATCTGCAAAGACCCAAACATCAGCGAGAGCAGAAACCATCAAACTATTGGCAGATAAGTAAAACTTAAATGCCAAGTGATCTGTCCATGTTTTCGAAAACCATAACATCACACTGTGATGAATACCTTTTCTAAACAATTATTCATTTGTATAACTGTTAAAACATAATTGATGATTAAATTTGTTACTTGTATAAAGACAAATCTAAAGTTGATTTAATCATTTTGAATGTACTACATCCGTATGTCTCAGACAATTTCGTAAATACACGTAAGCAGAGCTATACAATAATAACAGGAAATTCGCTGAATTATCTCAGCTGGGGGCTTGTACGAGGTAAATTATATTACATAATCCTTCACAAAAGTTGACGGCCGATACTAGAGTTATGTGCTCATCCAATGCAGGTCTATGCACTTACGCCGATTAGTAAATGGCACTTACGCCGATTATAAAGGCTACGTTCAAATTTGCAGCCACAGATGTTGCATGTAAATCGACTGCGCATGCCTCGTGTATACTGTATATAGGCCAGGAAAATTATAGCTAGATTTTTATTTTAATAGGTTACAACAGGTTACGTCAATTAGACCACACATTTCGTTCTGAAGAAAAGATGTAGATCAGTGGTTCCTAACTTTTTAGAAGTCCTGCATCCCTTTACAGCATCTAAATAATCGTCGCACACCTTTACAGTATCTTAACAATCCTCACAGCCCTGTACAGCATCTTAACAATCCTCACACACCTTACAGCATCTTAACAATCCTCAAACACCTTACAGCATCTTAACAATCCTCACACACCTTACAGCATCTTCACAATCCTCACACCCCTTTACAACATCTTAACAATCCTCACACCCCTTTACAACATCTTAACAATTCTCACATTCCTTTACATCTTAACAATCCTCACACCCCTTTACAGCATCTTAACAATTCTCACACCCATTTACAGCATCAAAACAATCCTCACACCCATTTACAGCATCTTAACAATCCCATTTGTTATTTATTTATTATTTTTTTATTTTTATTATAATGTCTGTTTAATTAACAATACTTAATTTTGATTATGGCTGCATACTGTAAACGTACGCTTTTATATTACCTTTATAATGTTGCATGCCTTCATATTAATACTTTAAGTAACATGTGGGAATGAAAGGATATAATATGCAAGATAAATGAGAGTGGAAGGGCAGAATGTTAGACGGGCCTGCTAGCCCAATTCTTTACCCTTCGAAAATAAAGTTTGTTCGTTCGTTCATACATCTTACAGCATCTTAACGATCATCACACCCCTTTACAGCACCCTAACAATCATCACACACCTTTACCGCATCATAACAATCATCATCATTATCATGGGGGTCGGAGTGGCTATAGGAGGTCCCGTGTGCAAGTTGCGCACGTTAAAAATCCCACGGCAGTTGGAAATCGTAAAGAGTAGGCCTCTCAGGCCACTGCCCTGGCAAAAATTAGAAACTTACCCATCACAAAACTATTTATTGAATGTGTGATTCCTATATACACACACTGGGATTCTCGCCGGTGCTACGGAGTTCGTGCACTGTGCTGAGATCCTATATGTGTGATCTAAGGAAGGAGATCGGAGGCACTGATGGAGTAGTCCGTGTGCGATGAAGATAGTCCTTAAAACCAAACCAAACCAAACAATCATCATACCAAACCAAACAATCATCATACCCCTTACAACATCTTAAGAAGCCTCGTAGCCCCATTATCTTCTAGCTGCAAAATGTGCCAGAAAAAAAAGAAAAAGAAAGTAACATGTATGCTTTATACATGAAATAGAAATAACATTGTATACACTGACATATGTTTAATGTGTGCAGTGAGCATGAGAAAATTGAACTCTGGTCGTTAGAGGGTCATGGATTAGAAGTGCTTTTGTGAGTAATTTCCAGCGTTTTATTGTCATACAGCTGTAGACAGAGCCCGGCTTTAGGATAGGGCTACCGCTGAGGGCGCGAAGGGGAATGGGTGCATGTAGGACCATTTACCCCGGGCGCCAAATGCTCCAAATCTGGCTCTGGCTATAGCCATTGTGGAAATAATTCATTTGAATATAACCAGCACCAGTATTTGAGACTGTTTAAAGAAGGTAACTATTTTAAGTGCAATATATTTATAACTAAATATGATTAAAATTTAATATTAAATGTTAGATGCTTGACAATTGAGTATTTGATATTAAATCTGGGTTTACTAGATTAGTGAACCTCCTGCAGCAACTGCTGCTAGTGTTTAGTCATGCTTGAGAAAATATTTTTAAAGCATGACTTAGGTTCCGGTTCCGTATTGAGTTTGAGTTGTCAGTGTTCTATTTTGTACAAATGTAGCAAAGTGTGCAAACACACGCTTAGTTAATGGATTGATAGAACGGACAACGGAAGAATAAAATTATGAAAGCCTTGAACTGTAGAGGGTAACTAAGCATTCTAAAAATAGTAGCGGTCGCGCATGCGCATTCGTTTATGGTATAGGAGAAAGGCAAGATTGGAAAATTCACAATGGCGTAGCTAAGTGTCGAAGGTTAAGGACACAATTCCTTGTGAACTGAGACCATTTAGCAGTGAATTATAAAAAAGGTGATAGCTTTTCTCAGAAAGGATATGCAGGAATTGAAATCCGAAAGGAAAGTTGTAAGACGTATGTATATATTTAGATGTTTAATGTTTTATTTGCCTTTCACAACCCAGGTCTAACCTAGTTCTAGAATAAATAAATTAGTAGTAAATACATGCCATACTCGATTGTAGGTTTAAGTGTGTGAAAAGGAAGCTTCCAATAGGGGAAGATAAAGGAAATATACAACAACGTGCTGGATAAACTTGGTTGAGTGTGTATTGGAACGATTGATGGGACAGTTACACAGTGTTGCGTGCATATTTTGACGCACATATTACAAAAATCGATATGGCTATTTAATATGGGAAAAATATAGACATTCATTCATTTGTGTATGAAAATGCTGTCTATGGTAAAAGCGAGAGAATCCATGTTTGATTCACACTTTTGATTATAGGAGTAATCGTTCTGGATATTGATCCGGCGCAAGGATATTGCGCTTACGTTTGTACTTATTTTTTTAGGGCCAGAAAATATATTAATTTGCTTATTGTGTTTATGGCCTGAATTCATATGTATTACATATTATTAGTACAAGTAGAATCAGTCCTATATTGTATATTTTGGATGGGTAGGAGGGACTAGATTCTTGTTATTCCGGTCTAGCGGAAGTATGAGTTGTCTTGACAAGTCGTGATGAGTTCCGATGTACCGTGATAATGGCGGGTACGCACTTTTCAAAGGGCTGGTAGATTCTTAAGGAAATATGATTCATGAAGTGTTTTCTTCTAAAGGAGATGGTATCTCTACTATAGTTTATGTTAGAGACTCTCCTAAGGTACGGTACAATGTATAATTCGGACTCCATGTATTGCCAGACCCTATTTTGATGATCTCATGTCGATTCGCCCTAGATGGAACATTGTGCTTCGTATCGCTAGGGTCGTGTTTTGTATCGACAAAGATGACAGACTTTCCTACAGCGGTTATGGCTACGTGAATTAACCTGATCACCGTAGAACTGTATGGGAACATTTATGAAATCATTTATATACCCATTATAAATTAACTCTGGCTTATATTCTCCTTCCTATGAATGAGTGAACGACAACTCAGGGAGGCGGCCATGTTAGATTTCGGTCATCATATGTTTTGATCACTTCCAAGAGAACAGATTATTTATCCTATTATCGGACAGTGACAGGGAGATCTCAATCTTGCTAGAAACCCCCCTCTTTCGTGGTTTCATAATATATGCTACAAACTATGGACGTCAAGTAACTTTAGTTATTTATCGATCTGCCTTCACTGACGCGTTTAGTCAGATAGGGGGATGCGGCCTTAATATATCATGACATTGAACTTTTGATGTACTGCCCCTTATTTCTGAATGTGTCATGACTTCAGATCTGCTATGTATACCTACAAATTGATATGTCAACATACCATGATGTACTCGTATGTCCCAGTGTGTACGTCTGAATAAATTGAGTAAACAAAGATTCCAGCAGTCTGCATTCGTGCCTTGTAGACACAAGTGTATGAGTGGTTATATTGGTCAGCACACGAACAGTACACCATTCGCGGTAATCACACTCTACACTTCTACTTCATACATACACCATCCTGCGTCGGTTGGAGTGACCAAGTTTAGGGCCTGCTTCCCCTGGAGCCTTTGCCTTTCCTAACTCAGGACTAGGGTGAGTTACCCATTTACAGCTGGGTAGACTGGAGCATGCCTGATCTCAACAACACACCACGCTTCCTTACAGAGCACACCGACTGACACTTTACAGAGTGGAAAGAAGAAGAGAAACTTTACACACAGATTACCCAAAATGACAGAGATTTTCAGTGCTGGGAAGAGACAAACCTTACCTGCTCCCACGGACGCTCGCGCTTACAATATATAAGACGAGAACGCTCAGTTCAAAAACACACAGAATTCCCCAGGGATCAGTAATATCACCATCTATCTTCACGATTATGGTCAACGACCTAGGCGACGAGTTTAAAGACTTAAAAAACAACTTATCCCAGTTTGCAGATGACGCTGCGATATGGAGAACGGGAAGAAATCTCCCATTCCTCTATAAAACAGTACAAAGGCAAATGGATAAAGTATCTGACTGGATGAACAAGTGGGGATTTAATCTAAACGTTAAAAAAACCATAGGAATGATCTTCAGTAGAGGGCGTGTAATTAAAAACAATATAATTGACATAAGCATTAATGAGCAAAAGGTATGCACAGCAAAATCAACTAGATTTCTTGGTATGGTATTAGACCAGCAACTAAACTGGAACAAACACATAGACCTGTTAGTGCAAAGCAGTAGGGGACTTATTAACATGCTAAGATATATGAAAGGAAGTGGTTGGGGCGCCTGCAATAAGACCATGTTAACCTTCTATAAATCATTTATTAGGGGGCAAACTTGAATATGCCAGTGTTGTCTATGCATCAGCCGCCCCAAGCAATAAGGAAAAACTAGACACAGTCCAAAACCAGGCACTGTCAATAATAGCAGGTGCCTCAAAGGGAACATTAGCAGAGGCACTAGAAGTAGCGCTAGGCATTATACCCCTGGAGCTTAGGAGAAAAGAACTGAGATTCAGCTACTGGGCAAGAGTGGCAAAAGATCCAACTCACCCAGCACATAAAACCTTTGATAGGGGTAACCAGTACATAGGCCACATTCCATTAAACCATAATAGATACCCGTCAGGGTGGAAAACAATGGATGAAGTGGATCAATACCCAGACCTGTTTAATGCGATAAACAGTAGTGCTCTGTATAAAGCAAAGATCCCACCATGGGAATTAAAAGTGCCAGAAACTGACTCCCACTTAACAAAGATCATAAATAAATCTAACGACATAATCTCAGCAAAAAGTAAAACACTAGAGTACATAGAACGGTATATAAATAATAGCCTAACTATATATACAGATGGGTCAAAAGATGAAGGAGGACAATTAGGAGCAGGAATAGCAATACCAAAATTAAAAATTTATAAAAGATACAAAGTAACAGGTAATACATCCATCTTTACAGCAGAATTAGTGGCAATCCTAAAAGCTTTAGAAATAGCTGCAGAAAATCCACCAAAAAAAGTAACCATTCTCACAGATTCCCTATCATCAGTATTAGCTATCAGAAACAGAAATGAATGTAGCAGGCCAGATATTATAGAGGAAATACTACAGGTTAATACATATCTACAAACTATAGGATGCAGTGCAACACTAACATGGATACCATCACATGTGGGGATAGCAGGAAATGAGCTTGCAGACAAAGAAGCCAAAGGGGGGAGAGCTAGCCATAACAAAATTGAAGTAGGCTTAGGGAAGTTTGAAACTAAGAGCTTAATTGCTCAAGCAATAACTAAAGAGTGGATAACAGCATGGGACCAAAGTAAAAAAGCAAGACACTCATATAAAATCCTTAAAAAACCAAGCAAAAAATGTCAAATAAAAGATGAACTAAAAATACCAATTAATAAAAAATTGCTGAGGCTCAAGCTTGGAACTGGATATTTCATGATTGAGGAACCCACATGTGAAGAGTGTCAAGAACCAAACACAATTAGACACTTTCTGGTGGACTGCAAGAAATATGACCAACAGAGGCAAAACATTAAGACATACTGTAGTAACCACAATGTAGAAATGAGGGTAGAAAATCTCATAGGCACAAAGACCCCTTCAGAAATGCAAAAGTTAATAAAACACTATATTACAAAAACTAAAGCTAACATATAAAAAACAAATAAGGATTTGAGTCAGTAGTCCAAACTCGTGAAAGACTCGCCCCAGATACATACAGATTAACCAAAGAAACCATCCAGTGAAAATTAAAAACATACTAACTTAGAAAATAGCATATTTTGGAATTTCTTTTAAAAACCATGTTGAACTATAACTACAAAAGGAAAAATACCGACTAGAGATAATATAGTATAAAATAAATACAAACAAAACATATTACAATAAAGAAAACACGTCTTGACATAACCAACAACTCCATGTACATGGTAGATGGTTGAAAGGGGCGTGCTACAAAGAAAAGTAGCAAACACATTAATAAAAAAAAAAAAAAAAAAAAAAAATCAAAAACACTGTTAAGGTATTTTATTGGCATGGTCTGCTAGAGGTTAACAGCATAAGATTAATAGGTGACTACGTTTAATATAATGTAAATAATTGTTAGTTAGTGTACGCGATACACACGATTGATTATGACGTGTATGCGTTGGTATGTCACGCACCGTGACTAGGTTACCACACCCTTTTCTTAGATGACCGTCAAACGGATAAGACGTGTCCTATAATCCTTCCAGTGGTAGGCATGATATTGCCGCACATATGTTATTGCAGTACGGACATGGGTCAGTCCGATATTCTTATGAAGAGAGGAATGTATCGAGGTTAGTAATTTTAACTAAAGTCAAGGAAGGATGAAATTATGGTCCACATTCGTTTTATATCGCCAGACGTCTAATCTCATTGTCGGCCGTTGGATGTCCCAACCGCGCGTACATATAGTTACGACGTTCTGACTATAGTGTTGCATATTATTGGACCAGGACTATAATGCATGGATAGCATTTATGATGTATGATTCAATTCTAATATATAATGTTTTCATAATCAACCTCCATGGACTGTCTACTGTTTGAAATGTATATTAAAAATTGTGTGGACTCGAGAAGAGACTTATCACGTTCATTGAAGTTACAAATTCAACAATTATGATACTGAGTTCAAACCTTGTGACAGACAGAAAGTATTAACTCACATTCGCGTAACTATTCCAACAATAGCACGATCAAGAATTAATGAATCAAATGACCAGAACTAAGAAGCTTATTGAATCAATGAGAACGGTGGCTTTCCACAACGACCACTGAAATAGAAGACGGGGCCGCAACAACAATAAAAGAAGTGAATCGTATAAAGCCCCGCAACAAAGTGGTTGCCATTGCTGGGGAACGAAGGAAGAAAGAAATTTTTCTTGTTTACATACTTTCACGGACTGTTTACGATTACAAGAAAACGTTCAAGTCACATGATTCCGAACATGACGTGGCTTGTGTAACTATGCAAAAATCAGTGACGTCACAATATTCCGTGTACAAGCCAACGATCGAAGGACGATGCCAGCTCACCTAATGTTTCATTCAAGAATACAACTTCTCAGTAGATCATAGGATTGAAAAGACATTATTTACCAACAAGGAGCAAACAGTCCTATCCTCTAGTCTAGGCCGTTGGTGAAGATCGCATCGGACGACGGGTTAAAAGATAAGTCTCAGTTCGTGACTGTTGTCATTCATAAGAAACATCACTGAGTCTAATTCACATTTTGCAGGCATGTCCGTTCTATATATTTTATATGCACGTTATATTTGTTTTCATTGTTTGTGCTGTGCCTAATTTGTGGGAGGTTGGAGTGGAGATTCAGAATGAATAAATTATGGCTCTACGGATTGCCGATATTCATTCTGAACGGTCTTTAGGGTAGTGAATTAAATCGCATTTCGCGGAGAACGCGTCGATGACATTTCCGGGGCTTGTTTCGTTCGGGACTGCATTTAATTCACAGTATATGTTAGATGTCTAGTTTGGTGAAATAATCGGTGTATTTTATCGTATTCAGTTTAAATTCTATTTAGTTTGGTAACAATGTTAGTAATCTGTCTTGTTCTTTCTGATCTTGCTATTATTCAGTTCATTTTTTTTTTGTATAACCGTCAATGAGTCCATGTTTGCGTCATTAATTTTTGTGTACGCAGATTTAACTCTATATTCAGTTAACCTTCACCCTACTCTATATTTCCGGTTTGCAGATTTGGTTTCATAATATCAATTTTTATTGTAGAAACGTCTTGTTTCGTGATAATATGGTTTGTTTATCCTTGGTTTACCCATCGTATCGTATGTCCTCATTTCATCTGTTCATGATTTAACACTAATAATATAATTTCTTGCTTAATAAGAGTGTATATGAATATAATTAAAATTTAATGACTTTTAAGGAGAATTAGGGACTTTGCACCAATTTGCAGTGGTAGTCCAAGAAATGGGCGATGCACTTTATAGCTCATGATTAAGGCATAATATAATAATAATATATATTTATAAAATAATTTGACTTTTTAGTCTGTCCTGCATATAAAGGACATAGTGTATATTATTTGGTACATTTTTTCCATTACTAAATGATTTACTTAGCACATATCACTGACTGAATGATATAATACTTGAGGAATAATACTATTTATTATTAGGTGCATGATAGTAATTCAGCACCCGAAATAGATAAATATCATAACTATTTATGATATATTAACGAGTATATATGTAATATTTTCCCAACATAGTATGTCTATGTATGGAATCTACAAATAATAGTTAGATAATATTACAATTAATTAAATTGAACATTCCCAGATTAAGTTCAATAATATTATGATTGTTTATATCGACTATTCATAAATTGAATAAGTATAATAATTACTTAAAATTTATTGGTGATTATTACATAACCATTACGTACAATATTAACGTCAAGATGCTTAACTTAGACTATTTTTAATAAAAATGGTAAAGATTTTGGGAAAAAAGAACTTCTCGAGGCTTATGCATTGGCTGAATTTGCAAAATATAAAGCAGAGATGGAAGAACTTGAAAGAAAACAGGCGGAAAAGAAGGCAGAATTAAGACAAGAAGAAGAAAGAAAGATAGCAAGAGATGAAATCCTACGGATTGAAGAAGAGAATAAATTGAAACGACAAGAAATCATACTGCAGCAAGAAATGGAATTGCAACGACTTAAATTAGAAACAGCAAAACTTAATTCACAGGGCGCTGCAGCAACCCAAAATGATACTGCTCAATCTGGATCTTCATCCACACGACTTAAAGGTAATTATTACTTTAAGCTGCCTCCATTCAAGTTACACGTAGATGACCTTTCATCGTGGCTCGCGCGCTTTGAGGACATATGTAAGGTGAATAACCTTGACAAAGCGGCATGGGCACTGAAACTTAAGGAATTTCTAGATGGCGAACCTGCAAGTGCAGCACAAAATATAGATCCAACACTATCAACAGACTATGAGGCCATTAAGACGTTGTTACTACGTCGTTTCCACTTGAACGAAGAGGCATGTAGATTGCGTTTTAAAAGTTTGTTGCCAGATAACAATAGAGATTTCACAGGTTTTATTGCTAACATACGCAATACTTTTAACAGATGGGTTGAACTGGCAGGTGTCAACAAATCCTACGACAAGTTAGTCGATTTGTTATTGAGGGATAAAGTATTATCGTCTGTCAGCCCACCATTCTTTGCTTATCTGCAAGAAAGAAAACCAGAATCTATTGATGAGTTAGAAAAAATTTCTTTAAATTACTGCACAGCTCATCCGAATGCTAATATTTCTGGCACATTGATAAGAGAACCACTTCCTGTAGCCTCCAATATGGCATATCATAATCATAACAAACCTAGAACACACAGTGTAGACAGGGGTAGGTTCAAAGGAAACTATGACATTAATTTTCATAAGGGACAGAATAACTTTAACAATAACTTTAATAGAGGACGACAACAAACCAGAAACTATTCACCTCAGTCAAGAAATAACAGTAATCCACGTAACTCAAGTTATAATCGATCATATAACTATAATAATGATTACAAGTGGAACAATAGCGATAATTATAACTCGAGACATCGAGATAACAGTTACAATAGAGGACAACGGGATAATTCATCTAATTATTCTCGTCATCGTTCTCATTCTCGTAGATCGACAACTTATAACCATAATACAGGGGCAGCTGTTACTACTGCTACAACCCCTAGGGTTCAGAGTTCAACTACTGATAACAAAATACAGTCATCGTCTACTTGTTTTGCAATGAATTATAACGTGGCAAATAGTTGCCCAACATGTAATCTTATATTTCAGAAAGCAAAAGAGACAGTTCTGAACTGCGGTCATATTCTACCAGAAGTCAGTCTAGCAGTCAATGACGGAACAGGATCACTGATCTTCAACAGAGGAAAAGTTAATGGATCCATCGTCTCAGTCTTAAGAGATTCGGGATCGACCACGATCGGAATCCGTCAGACACTTGTTCATCCAAATTGTGCAACTGGAGAACATGTCAGGTGCATGACTTTTGGGGGAACCATAGAATATTATCCAACAGCTATTATTTACATTGAGACACCTTTCTTCACAGGCAATGTTAAAGCATGCATGTTAAGAAACCCAATTGGGGCCGACCTTATGGTGGGATGCATACACGGGAGTAAAGATTGCACACCAGATGAGATTATTCAATGGGAAAAAAATAATCTATACATCGGAAATGCAGCAATAACCAGAGCACATACAAAACAATTAGAGACTATAGACACGGAAAACAAGGAAACAAATGATCATGAAAATATCGAGATTCATTCTGCTATTGACCGAGTATCATTTGCTGCAAAACAGAGGGAAGACAGGTCACTAACAAAATTTTTTACGCTGGTCAACAAAGATGACAATCTTTCTAGGAACATAAATTATAGTCAGTGGTTTAGTATTAAAAATGACATTTTATTAAGATGTTTTATGGATAAAACTCAGATAAGACAACAAGTCATGGTACCTTTTGCTTTTAGGCGGTACATACTTCAACATGCACATGATTCTAAGTGTGCAGGTCACATGGGTTATACTCGTACACGTTCACGAGTATTATCTTCTTTTTTTTTTGGCCGGGAGTATCACGAGATATTTCACAGTACGTACGCTCCTGTACGATATGCCAAGAAGTGAAAGCACGGGGAGCCTTTCACACGGCGCCTATTCAGGCTTGTGATATATCGGTGAGACCTTTCGACAAAATGGCCATTGATATCATTGGCCCACTTTTACCATCAGCCAGAGGACATAGGTTTATTCTCACTTGCATCGATTTATGCACACGATGGCCAGAAGCCATCCCATTAAAAACAACCACCACCACAGATGTAGCTGATGCACTACACTTGATCTTTTCTAGAGTAGGTTTTCCTAGAAAACTTTTGTCAGATCATGGTTCTCAATTTATATCTGAGACTATGACGGAGGTAATGAAGACTTGGCAAATAGATAGAAACCTCAGCAGCATTTATCACCCAATGAGTAATGGTGCTGTAGAAAGACTTAACCGTACACTCAAACAAATGCTACATAAAGTTACAGTTAACCATCCACAGGACTGGGACAGAGTGCTACCAGCGGTGTTATTCGCTTATCGAGAGGTGCCAAATGAACAAACTGGCTTCTCTCCGTTTCATTTAGTCTTTGGCGCTCCTCCAAGAGGTCCTATGGGACTGATAAAAGATTTATTAATCGATTCTGAGATGACTCAGGACACTCAGTCATCCTATGAATATGTAATTAATCTCCGGAATAACATTATTGATGCCTGTCAAATGGCAACAGCTTCATCTGAGGCTGCGAAAGAGAAAGCTAGAACTTTCCAAAACAGTAATAGACGATTACGTCAATTATTTCCAGGAGATCAAGCTTATGTGTTATTGCCACATAACAATAATAGACTACTAATCTCGTGGAATGGTCCTTACCAGGTTATCAATAAGATTTCTGATGTTGATTATGTCCTGGACATTAAGGGACATCACAAAATATTTCACATAAATATGCTCAAGCAATTTCATACTCGACCTGAACATCTACAAGCTATTTTTCATGAATTAGATGACACTTTCAGACCTACATGTCACTATTCTAATTTATCCGTTATCCAGGAAGAAGAATCTTCTTTTCCTGAGGTACAGTTAGCTTTACCTGTACCTGTAGTACAATCTAGCGAATCTTGGCGGGACGTAACCATCTCTTCGTCGGTTACACCGCAACAGCATCAAAAGATTGCTGATCTGCTACAATCTTATCCAGATGTGTTGACCGATGTTCCAGGTCGCACATCAGTCATTAATCATGACATCACTCTTAACGAGGATACTCCAATTCGGGTACATCCTTATTCTGTTCCTATACACTTTCTTACTAAAACTACTAAGGAACTTGAACAGATGTTATCTTTAGGAATTATCGAAACTAGTAATTCCCCATTTTCTTCTCCATTAGTTATTGTCCGAAAGAAGGACAATAACATTAGACTATGCGTCGACTATAGAAAATTAAATGCACAAACGATAGTTGATAGCGAACCACATCCACTTCTCGATGACTTACTGCCACGTCTATCGACAGCAACTATATTTACTAAGATAGACTTAACTAAAGGTTATTGGCAGATACCACTAACCGAAAAAGCAAAATACTACACAGCGTTTTCAACTCCGCTAGGTCTATACCAGTGGAACGTGATGCCTTTTGGGCTGGTTAACGCTCCAGCTACCTTTGTTCGCATGATGCGACACATTTTTTCAGGTAGACCAGACATTATTACATATATAGATGACATATGCTTGTTTAGTTCATCTTTTGAGGAACATTTTTTTGGGTCTTGGATACGTTTTTGATACCTTGAGAAGGTACAAGTTAACTGCTAAACCTACAAAATTACAGGTAGCATTTCATGAGATCACTTTTTTGGGTCACATTATTGGAGCTGGATATATCCGAACATTACCCAGTACAGTTTCAAAAATTTTAAACATTTCCGTTCCTCAAACGAAGAAACGAGTGAGAAGCTTGTTAGGTCTAGTCCAATATTACAGTAGATTCGTACCTAACTTGTCATCCATCACTGCTGTATTGTCCTCATTACTAAAGAAGAACATGCCAGTGAAAGTGACATGGACTGACGAATGTGACAGAATTTTTCGGCAAATAATTTCTATATTTTCAAATCCACCTATTTTGAGATTAATTGATGCTTCTAAAAAGTTCATTCTTCGTACAGATGCGAGTAACTACGGAATTGGCGCATGTTTGCTCCAATACCATGACGACATCCTCTATCCAAACTTGAACGTGTCACGAAAACTCAAACCACCAGAAGTGAAGTACTCTACGGTTGATCGCGAACTCTTAGCCGTCGTGTGGGCGATAACCAAACTAGAAAAATTCCTACTGGGAGCCCCTTTTGTAGTACAAACCGATCAAAGGGCCGTAGCATCACTACAACGAGCAAATCACAAGAGTCCA
>JAMPIV010005667.1:340000-347500 GCA_024509875.1 Oreohelix idahoensis
ACACATATCTAAAATGTTAGACATAGCCCAAGTGTTCACCACCCCGTATCATCCTCAGAGCAACGGGGTCTGCGAGCGGTTCAATGGGACACTGAAAAGAATGCTAGGTAAGGTTACAGGAGATTTTCCACAGTTGTGGGATAGATACCTACCGGGAGTTTTGTTTGCATACAGAGAGATGCCACAAGAGAGCACAGGATTCTCACCGTTTGAGCTAGTATTTGGCGCAAATCCTCGGGGTCCAATGAAAATTTTGAGAGACTTACTGACCGGGAATTACGCTGATGATAGCGTTAGGTCAAGTTATGAGTATGTCATTGACTTGCGAGAACGCATAATTACATCGTGTTCGATAGCACGTGAGGCATTACAGACATCGGGTGCAAGGTATAGAGCATACGCCAATAGGAATAGCAAACTTGTATCCCTCAGTCCTGGCAGCGAGGTATGGTTGTTGCTACCTACCAAGGAAAATCACCTGCTGGTGAGCTGGCAGGGTCCATTTCAAGTAAAGAAACAGATTACCGATGTGGATTATCTGATATTAGTCCGAGGGAAGGAGAAGATTTTCCATATTAATATGCTAAAACCATATGTAGTACGTCCAACTGAACTGGAACCAGTGGTGAACGCTGTTCTTGATAGTACAGTTACTGTAGCTAGTGCAGCAGTCATCGAGGAAGATGGAGAGAAAGGAGAGGAGGTCAATATCCATATCCCACTATTGCCATTGGTTGCCTCGGAGTCATGGAGAGATGTAGAGGTCTCTGCATCTCTCCCACAGCATCAGAGGAAACAGGTGAAGTCACTGCTGTGCGAATTTCAAGATGTGCTCACAGATATTCCTGGAAGAACTGATTTAGTTGAGCATGATATTAAACTGACCTATGGAGAGCCCATCCGGGTGAGACCATATCCTATTCCACTACATTATACTTCTGCTGTTGAAAAAGAAGTGAATGATATGTTACGCTTAGGTGTTTTCTCCCCATCTGAATCATCATACTCATTTCCCATGGTCATCATGCGGAAGAAAGATAAATCCCTACGGATATGTATAGACTTCCGCCGCTTGAATAGTGTCACAGTGATAGATGCGGAACCTATGCCCAACCAAGAGGTCCTCCTATCTCAAATAGCGGGGGCAAAGTATTTTACCAAACTAGACTTATCGAGGGGGTATTGGCAAATTCTCTTAGCAGAAGGCGCTAGGCCACTTACAGCATTTTGTACCCCTCAGGGTCTTTTCCAGTTTAATTATATGTGCTTTGGACTGGTGAATGCACCTGCAACTTTTGTGAGAATGATGAGAATGCTTTTGAGGGGACATAAGGATGTTATCACATATATTGATGACATCTGTTTGTTTCATGACACGTGGGATGAACATGTAGAGGGATTGAAGTCACTGTTATCATGCCTTCGGGTGCATCACCTTACAGCAAGACCCAGTAAGATTAAGGTGGGGTTTCAGGAGTTAACGTTTCTGGGGTATGTGGTAGGACAGGGTGTTTTAAAACCAGTTGATCAGACAGTTGGAAGAATTTTGAATTTGCAACCTCCAAAAACAAAGAAACAAGTACGTAGTTTACTGGGTCTGATAAATTTTTATCATAAATTTATCCCCAGGTTCTCTTCATTGTCGGCAGCTCTAACATCACTCACTAAAAAGGGCACGCCGAACAGAGTGATCTGGACTGAAGAGTGTGATAGAGCACTGAGGAACATCAAGGCTGTATTCTCCAGCGAGCCCATTCTTCTACTGCCAGACTTGGCTAAGCCCTTTGTACTGAGGACTGATGCTTCTGCAGTGGGCATTGGTGCGTGTCTGATGCAAGAACATGATGGGTTTCTACATCCTGTCATGTATGTTAGCAGGAAGTTGCTTCCGGCTGAAACGCGATATGCCACTATAGAGAGAGAGTGTTTAGCCATTATTTGGGCTGTTTCCAAACTCTCTAGGTATTTGTTAGGATCTCATTTTGTACTGGAAACGGACCATTGTCCTTTGACTTTTCTTAAGTCATCTAGATCACCAAATTCACGTTTGACAAGGTGGTCGTTGGTGTTACAACAGTACAACTTCACTGTTTTTCCTATTCAGGGTAAATTAAATGTTCTTGCAGATTCGTTATCTAGATTATGAACACTTGCTTGTAGTAAATGGGTGTGTTTTTTTTAACCACCATTTCTATGTAGTATTTGATACTTGTACATGAGTAAGGTTTTGTCAACTGTATTCTGCATGATTTTTGTATAAACTTAGTTCTTATCATATGTTGTGTATCCAGTACAGGGTTATAGAATAGATATTCTCCGGTATAGGAGAATTTGGTAAATTGATGTAATGTATCACCTTTAATTTTGTGTGTAATTAGAGATGCATGATTTTTGCCATATGGTTGCTGTTGTATTTTTCTAGCAACTCGGTTCTATTGTAATTTTTTTATATTTTATTTTTGTGTTCTTCAGAATGTTATTATTGATTATTTGTAGATGGCATATTTTCACACTGATGCTATAGATTTTGCCCACATATGTAATCAGAGGTTTTGGATGGTTGGTTTCCTGATATCTACCACCCATCCAGTGAAAAACTATGTTTTTCACTTGGAGAGGGAGGGGTGGATGTCACGAACGGTTTATAGAATGAATGTCAGTACTCATGCTCCGGTGGGAACTAGATATGTTTATGTGAGTTGCGAATTGAAGTGAGTGAATGTTAAGTTTGACTGCGGGCATGAATGCATTAGTAGCAGTAAGCGCTAATGTCGAGTTCACGGGCATGGCTGAGTTGTTGTGAACGAAGTGGGGGTGAAGACTGGTCAGGTGTGAAAAGGGTCATGGGTAAAAAGGTCATTCGAGACAGAGATGAGAGCGAGGAGAGATTACGTGGAGAGTGAAGGCGAAATGGTTGAAGGAGAATAGGAAATATATTAAGATATTGTGAAATTCGTTCCATGAGATGCTGTTCTAATTATGCACATCATACGTTGTGCTTTTCTTATGTGATGATTTATGGCCAAAGCGGCAGTTTGCCTGTGTTATTGTGTTATACTCAAGTTTGTGACATAAAGTCGTCGGATATCGTATCTACGTGTTGGAGTTTAGTGAATTAACAATTAGCTGTGAATAACGAGCCATGTTTGTCGCTCCATGTGTAGGTAATACATATTTGTCAATGTGTACACACAGCAAGCACTTGACAATGTTGTTTAATTGTTTAACAAAAAATGTTGGCGATGTCACGGGTTGCCTTCCCTTTGCTCTGCAGTGATGGTCCAGCAATGGCCAAAACCTAGAGTAACTAATGTGGGTCTTCAAAGGTTCTACCTTCGCACAAGATTACTCTTGGCAGAAATGTAAATAGAAGGATAATGATGCTTCTACATTGAGGTAGTCTCCACAAGATATTCAGAAATCAAGAACAATGCTGAATGTATCTTAGCTCAGTTAACTTATTATCTGCCCGACAACTTTTGTGAAGAAATATTTTGTTTTATTTAGCTCGTTCATGCCCCCAACTGATTTAATTCAGTAAAATCTTAATTAAGTAGCTCTGTTTTAAGTGTATTTAAGGTGACTGAGGCATAAGGGTGCAGTACACTCAAAAAAATTAAATCAACTATAAATTTGTATGTATACAAATAACAAATTTAATAATCAATTACATTTAACAGTGTAAAATGAATAATTCTTTTAAAAAAGGTAATCATCACAGGATGATGTTATGGATTTGGAGGGAATTGTCTGAAAGTTGACTTGGCAGCTTTTAAGTTTGTACTTAGCTGCCAGTAAGTTTGTTGGTTTCTGCTCCAGCCGATGTTTGGTTCTTTGCAGGTTATGGACTGATGCACTCTCGTCTCCGGTCAAGTCTGGAGGCTGTGACACGTTCCAAGCAATATCATGGAATAATCACGAAGCTGGTCCAGCGTCTTCAACACTCGTTTGATGATGGTGTCTAGTGCTGAGAGCAGGCCACCTATACCACACACTTTGTTCCAGAGATAGCACCCTCAACTGTTACCACCGACTAGTATTATGAAAGAAGAGAAACAAATACCTTCCTGAGTATTGGAATTTCCTGACACACAATTGTGGGGTAGTTTTGAAGGAGAAGGACAGATTGAATGAAATGGAAGAATACAATATAATAATCTTTATTTATATGTTTATGATAGTCTACGAGTTCGAATGGAACTGCCTCTCCTCGGGAAATAGTGTACTAGAAATCCTTAATATAAAGAGAATTCTGCCAACAAACAAGATATTTTCTAGACCATAAATTCTCTCTCAGGAATCCTACAAAAGGACTTTATAAAGAACATAAGGTTGAGGAGATTTGGTGTCCAGCCACATTAATTAAAATATCCCGACCCACTAGAAGTTAGTTTAATTATGGCTCTCTTGGTTTGGTCTTCCCCAGCACTTAGGTAGCATAAACAGGTCAATGGATTCAGCGGGTGTCAGAGTTTGCTTCCCTGGACTCAGTGCACATCACGGATAAGGATGGGATAAGTCACCTCTGCTGAATAGCTCTTCTGCTTATGGGATGTGTGGTAAGGAATTGGTTACTGGGTGATAGGATATGGTTTGGTTTGGTAAGGTAACCTGGTTCATAGGGTATGGTTGGTAGGGGTAACCTTTGGTACCATGGACTCGCAACCTGGTTTGTACCTTGTAACCGTAACATGGGTTAGTACCTTGTAACCGTAACCTGGGCTGTACATTGTAACCGTAACCTTGGTGGATTTGCTCACGAATTCACTACGGATTTTGCAACCACAAGGTAGCCTCGGTTGAGGCCCATAGGCTTCTGCTTCGAGCGATAGTTACAAGTAGAATGACTTATAATTCCCTCCACAATCTCCTTATGGCCTCCCCCGGCGCAGATGTGTGGGTACGTCTGGGGTGGCCTCATTCCACCTGCGCACACACACAGACAAGTTCGTGTAGTTCATGTTGGTCGCAGGATGATCAAATTCCTTCATTTTAAACTGGTCCGAGCGTTCTAATTGTGCAGGCTTCCTTGATTTGTGTGTGTCCAGTACGTGACACAAAAGAGTTACTTCCGGGGTGTTCGTATCACTGTTTGTCACTTTCCAAGTGGAGTGACTTTCACTGGCCATGCAAATAATTTATTGGCTTGAGTCGTGGGGAATCGAGGGGTTTATCAAGGGATATTGAAATAGAAGAAGAGGGAGGAAAAGTTTTCTCATTATAGAAAGAAAAAATTCTGAAGAAAAGGGTTTTCAGTTCTAGCAGAGAGATTTTGAGAGGAATAAAATAGACAAAGAAATAGTCCATGAGAGTGGTTCACCACAACAATCATGTCTCTCCCCCCCCCCCTTTATTCCACCATTCCATCTACCTCAGAACTTTACCCTCTCTGAGCATTAATATTAATACCAGCGAGTGGAAAACATTCATTACATTTATATTGAATATCTTTACATTTGCACTGGTTGAAAAGGTGAATAATATAATAAGTATGTACTTCAGTTCTATCATCATCCACTCCCTGCTCCATATGGATCTTGGGACTACCTCTGCCTTTGGTTCTCCATGAGAAACCCGCACAAAGCAGTCACCAGCTCCTGCAGTGGTGGCCTACATAACCATCATTCCCGTGCTGAGGCTGCCAGCCTCATACGACACGGACATCCACCAGCAACCCTGACATACTAATAAATGCAAAATATCGAATTTAAAAATGTACAACTCACCCCAAAATCTCTTGGGAATACTGACTCCTGGCTCAGAGAAATAGTTAAGGCAATTTGTTTAAGATGCCTCTTACACGCGGTCCGGGGTATTACTTTACACTAGGTTCCCACTCTGACTTTGTGTTCAGATTCCTAGGATTCCGGCTTTTCGTGTTAATGTAGGTAGAGTTTTCCTGGGATATAAGTCCACAAAATGCTCAAACAAGGTCCGGTCCGATAAATGGAATTTTGATCCTATTCATTACTCTGGCCAGCTGGTTGTCTTCTTGACGAGGTGAATTTCACAGTGCTCTAAACCGGCGAAAGTATCAGACTATATTGCTACGTTCGTCCCACGCACGTTTGTTACTATCTGACCAGGCTCCAATCAGAAGTGTTGTCTATAACATCTCGAATTGCCCATCAATTGTATTCAATCATGTGTGTTATGATGGGGTTTATCCCAGCAATTTCCTCATAGGAAAATTCTGAGTGATTTTTAAAAAATTCACTTTCCATATAAGAAATTGCTATTTCTGTCGATTATCGTTCCTGTTTACACTCACGACTTCCTACATTATCACTAATAATGTCTTCCCGGAAACTTATTACAACATTCCATGTTTCAGGTGCGTGTCTATAATAGGTCACCACCTGGATAATTTACTACTCTGTATCTGTGCAAACAAACATTCATTGTGTGACCATCTGGGTTGTGATCTCTCCACGAGAGAAATTAGGAAGTTACAATAGCCATATTACACAATAACCAAGCTCGCAACGCGATCTTCGTGTTATTTCGGCGCGATAATGTCTGGTACACGAGAATTTTACCAACATGACTGTCGGTCATGGTGCCTCCAGTTCATGTTGATACCTAAGTTGCTGTGGCCACTGCTTATATATGAAATAAGCACAAGTACAGGGTAAGCTATAGAGCAGAAGGTCAACAAGTTCATCAGGAAATAGCTAGGGGTACCACCAGGTCTGTCAGATGTAGCAAAGGTTAAAACTTCTGCTTCTTTCAAGTCAGTTGTTGAAGAGTACAAAGTTGGAAAGGCAAGGCTTGCAATGATGCTACGCGAGTCAGCAGATAACGTGGTTAAGTCCATTCAGCCCACACTGAAAACGGAAAGTGGAGGGCGGAGAAGCTGCTGATGCTGCCCAAGAGTCGCTCAAACTGAGGGAGGTAATCGGATACACACAAACGAATAGACGGGGATTTGGTCATGGAGACATCCGTGGTGGTTCAAGGCATCAAGCAGGGAGCGCAGAGACATGGTAGTTCAGGAGATACGAGGAGCTGAGAATGATAAGAGGTTGCAAAAAGCAGTGCAGCAGGTCCAACAAGGCCAATGGACTACATGGGAAGGAGCCCTGCATAGGTCCTTGACATGGAATGATATATGGCATATGGCACCGCTTAGGCTCCGCTTCGTTGTTAGATCAATGTATGACCTCCTTCCATCGGCCACAAACCATGTGAGATGGGGAAAGTCAGATGATGAGCAGTGCCCCCTGTGCCATGAGAGGCAGACACTTGAACACGTGCTCTCAGTTTGCAAGATGTCATTAGGGCAAGGGCTATACACATGGCGCCACAACAAAGTGCTAAATGAGCTGGCTGCGACAATAGATCTGCAAGGATGTAGGCGAATAGCAATGTCAGGCCAACACCGCAAACACATACTTTTTGAGAGCAGGAAAGTCAGCACACCCAAAACCGAGTAAATCTGGTAGCAGTGTACCATCTCTCCTTGACTGTGCAACTGACTGGGAGATGGCGGTAGACCTA